>JBBPBX010009595.1:33653-46626 GCA_038048925.1 Garcialebias charrua | reverse complement strand
TGTGTGTGTATATATATATATGTGTGTGTATATATATATATATGTGTGTGTATATATATATATGTATGTATATATATATATATATATGTATGTATGGTGTGTGTATATATGTATACTGTATACTGTATATATGGTGTTTATATATGTATATACTGCATATATGGTGTGTTTATATATGTATATACTGTATATATGGTGTGTTTATATATGTATATACTGTATATAATGTATATACTGTATATATGGTGTGTGTATATATGTATATATATGTATATATGGTGTGTGTGTATATATGTATATACTGTATATATGGTGTGTGTGTATATATGTATATACTGTATATATGGTGTGTGTGTATATATGTATATACTGTATATATGGTGTGTGTGTGTATATATGTATATACTGTATATATGGTGTGTGTATATATGTATATACTGTATGGTGTGTGTATATATGTATATACTGTATATATGGTGTGTGTATATATTAATATACTGTATATATGGTGTGTGTATATAATATACTGTATATATGGTGTGTATATATAATATACTGTATATATATGAGAAATTCATATTTGTTCTTGTGTTATGGTGATAACATTCTAATTTCTTTGAGAGTATCTGATTTGTTTACTCCAAGTTTGCTGAACAGAAACTCATCTTTGTAAAATAAGCTGGTTCTGCTGCTGGTTGTTCCTGACCAGAGCACCTCCCACAACCACCAGATGACACTCTTTAGCTTCAGATGGTTTTTCACAACTTTCAGCTAATAAAATCTGCAAATCTGCAACTTTTAATCAGCTCAAACTTCTCCACAACCGCTCTCCTTCAGCTCACAGGAACAGGCTTTCTGTTTCCTGTCCAACAGAACGACTTCTGTTAGACGTCTGTCAGTTTTCCTTCCATCTGATGGGTCCATGTTTTACTGTACTGTACTTTAACTGTTTTCTGTCAATCATCTTCAGCAGCTCGTTAACACCTGATGGATCCCTCGTTAACCAAATGCTCCTCTGACGGATCTGACCCTAAACATTTATGTATCAAAAAGCCTGAATATTCAGCTGGTAGTTTCGTGTCATGATTTGCTCTTGATGTTTAAGGGTCCCAACACAACATCAGCCTTCTTCATTAAAGCTCAGGGACTTTTAAGTGCTTATTTTTATCAGTAACTCTTATTTTGTTACAGCTGTTTGAATATCAAACTTTTTATGGCTCCAAATTGTCAAAATAATCCATAAATCCCAAAACAGCAGCAAGAACTTCAACAGTACCTGGTTCTGTCCACCATGGGGCGCCCCGGCTCTGCTGTTGGTCCTTCAGCTGTTTCAAATTTTAAAAAAAAACGCTGAAGTTTGTGTCAAATTGTAAAAGTGCCAGAGTTGATCCTGATCCGATTCAGCCTTCTGCTTTGATCCAGCCTGACACTGGTTCTGAAAGTGATGCAAGGGTTCCACCCTCCAGGAGGTCCCCAGGAGGTCCTGGTGAGAATTGAAGATCCTAGGAGGCTCTCTGAGACGACTGCATGTGGTTCTGAACCAGTTCAGAGTCGCTAAAGGCCTGGAGAGACTTGAGGATCTTCAAGAAGATCTTAAAGGGGCTCCAGAGACCTGGTTCTTTAAGTTTCTTCAGCTGTTTTTGTGACGTTAAACCCAGGCGTCTTTGAAGGAAGAAGAGTCCGTCGAGGTTCCTCTGAGTTTAAGGGTTCTGGAAGTACCTCCAATTTGTTCTTTACGGAGCTGAAGGTTCTGGTTCTGTTCATTTAAACCAGAGAGGAGTGGAACATCTTTCAGAGGCTTCAACTTAAATGGCTTTGTTGGATCTGGATCTGACCTTTGGTTCCGAGAAGGTCCTGAAGGTTCGTGAAGGTCCTGAAGGTTCGTGAAAGCCCTGGAAGGTTCGTGAGAGTAAACTCACAGATGGTTCGGAGGATTTTAAAACGTGGGTAATATTTTCAGAGAGGGAAAAGTTAACGTAAAGTTTGGATCTTCTCAGTTTGAAACCTTTTACGGTGAAGGAGATTTGAGTTTCCAGGAGTTTCTGGAGTCATTTATGTTTCCATGACGATAAAGAGAAGTGGGTTCCAGAGCCATATAAAGTGAGAGTTGCGACACTCCCATAGAGTTCCATTGTAAGAATGGAATGCGGAAGTCACATGGGTCATGGAGGGGGCGATTTGTTCCATGGCTCTGGTTAAAGTCTGAAGCTGCCTGCAGTAGCGCTCCGTCGCCGCCAGAGGGCGCAGCTCCACAAGGTTTCCATAGCCGTTGTTTGGAACGATTGACCGCCTGTCGGCGACATCAAAGAGTGTCGGAACTCTATATATATGGCTCTGGTGGGTTCAAACCAGGACGTTCTGAAGAAAAATGAAGATTCTGCTGGGTTCCTCCAGAGTCTGTGGGGTTCCTCGATAGTTTGTGGGGTTCCTCAAGATTTTGAGTATGCTGGATTCCTCTGAGTCTTCTGGGTTCCTCAAGATTCAAGTTTGCTATAGTTCCTCTGAGTCTGTTGGGTTCCTCAAGATTCAAGTTTGCTGGGTTCCTCTGAGTCTGTTGGGTTCCTCAAGATTCAAGTTTGCTGGGTTCCTCTGAGTCTGCTGGGTTCCTCAAGATTCAAGTTTTCTGGGTTCCTCTGAGTCTGTTGGGTTCCTCAAGAGTCTGCTGGGTTCCTTGATAATCTGTGGAGTTCCTCCAAGTCTGCTGGGTTCCTCAAGAGTCTGCTGGGTTCCTTGATAATCTGTGGAGTTCCTCCAAGTCTGCTGGGTTCCTCAAGATTCAAGTTTGCTGGGTTCCTCTGAATCTGTTGGGTTCCTCAAGAGTCTGCTGGGTTCCTCCAAGATTCAAGTTTGCTGGGTTCCTTCGAGTCTGTTGGGTTCCTTGATAATCTGTGGAGTTCCTCCAAGTCTGCTGGGTTCCTCAAGATTTGAGTTTGCTGGGTTCCTCTGGGTCTGTTGGTGCCAGAAGAGCCTCCTGGAGGTCTTCATCTTCACTTCAGCGTAGATCCCTCCAGGTCTATACCACAGACGCTCTAGAGAAGATTTATGAGGCTTCAATAAGACTTTGAGACGTTCAGTGGATCCACACCTGGTCTATGGTTCTGAGGAAGTTCTGGCTTTTGTGGGTTCCTTGGTAGAAGGTTCTTTAGACGACGTACAAGTTATCTGGAAACAACTTGGCCCCAAAAGTTACGTGTTCTTAGACGTTGCTCTTCTGATTACTATGATTTTCTCTGAAATCCATTCAGTCAGTCAAGAGATATTTTGCTGACAGACACACATCACCCTCCATTCACCTGTTACAAACATGAAACAGTTCTGTGAGAACATCTTGTAGAAAACGATCAATAAATCAGATTAAAAATGAAATGTTTGAGTTACGTCTTCGTCCCTGACACGTTTGCATCTCACAGATTTTCTCTCACACACATTTATATTTTTAATTTTTATTTATTTATTTCCAGACATTTGTGTTTCCCAGGAGGAAAGCAGGGGGCTAAAGGAGGATAAATATTTAATCAGCGCTGCTCTGGAGCTTCTGCCTAATTAGAGGAATTCAGAAAGAAAATGTGAAGCCGGAGCCGTCAGCAGAACACACACGGCTAAAACATACATGTATCATTTCTGTTGTGTTGGAGCGACACGTGTCACAGCAGAGTGAATTTAAACACTGATCTTATTAGCTGCTGTGTGTGTGTAGTGCCATATGTCAGCGCGTTAAAAAGCACAAATCTGTGCCAAATGTGTGCAGTGCTCGTGTCAGTCAGCCTGACGATGACGGAGATTATTCTGCATGCTATCAGTTAATCAGAGTCAGAGTCAGAGTCAGAGTCAGAGAGTCTTTATTGTCATTTGCACCGCATGTGGTACATGAGATGAAAACGAGATTATGTACACGAGGTCCCAGTTACATCCAACAACAAATGAAAGAGAAAAACAGTAATAACATCGAGAACTAACTAAGAAAAACATCAACTAGTAATACACTAAGCCTAATATAGTGGGAATAAACAGCAGCACGAACATGAGTTTGTATGAGCAGATGGTCACAGATGGTCACAGATGAACACAGCAACAAGAAAACATATCAGCATCACCATGATGTGATATTTTGCAGTGTTTATTTTAATTTTATTTTTATTTATTCATGAGTCTAACAGCCTCAGGGTAGAAGCTGTTCCTCAGTCTAGTGGTTCTACACTTGATGCTCCTCAACCTCCGTCCTGAGGGGAGTGGGGCAAAGAGTGAGTGTGCTGGATGAGTGAGGTCTTTCATGATACAGGTGGCTCTTTTCCTGCATCTAGAGGTGTAAATGTCTGTGATGGTGGGGAGACTGACTCCAACAGACTTCTGTGCAGCCTTCACCACTCTCTGCAGAGCTTTTCTTTCTTCAACTGTGCAGCCTCCATGCCACACGTTGATGCTGGAGCACAGGATGCTCTCCACTGCACACCTGTAGAACGAGGTGAGAACTGGGCTGCTCAGGCCGGCTCGTCTCAGCCGTCTGAGGAAGTAGAGTCTCTGATGACCTTTCTTGATCAGGCTGGTGGTGTTGTTGCTCCAGCTGAGGTTATCATTCAAGTGTACAGAACACACACGGCTAAAACATACATGTATCATTTCTGTTGTGTTGGAGCGACACGTGTCACAGCAGAGTGAATTTAAACACTGATCTTATTAGCTGCTGTGTGTGTGTATCCATCAAAATCAGAGGAAATCTATTGGAGATTACAGATTATTGGTTATCGCGATAATTATTTGTCAGCGAAATACACCATGACCCACTGGACTGATTTTTAACCAAACGTTCAGAAAGTAATCGCGTTAACATCTGGAGTCGATTCAATTTAAGATGGCCGCCACAGCTAATTGGCCTTAGCAAATATAAATATGTGAGTCAATTTACAGATGAGCTAAATGTTAGCATGTTAGCTTAGAGTTGTCTCCGACACAGACTGACACCTAAAAGATCACCAAAGATCAAGATGGCTGCCCTGCTAATCAGCCTCAGCAGCAGAAAAATGACTACCGTATTTCCGACCTATAAGTCACACCTTTTTGCCCAATTTGCATGCCCTGAGACTTATAGGGCGAAGTGACATATTTAGGGATTTTCCCCCATATTTTTAGACCAATTTGTGGCTGAGATATGACTGTTTCCATTCATTCTGATGAAAAAAATGGAGCAGTACCACTTTCGGCCGCTAGGGTCCACCGACCGTTCCCAGCTCATGTGTCCGACAGTAGCCTCCTCTGGTCGTACTCACTCTGCCACAGCGCAGCCTCCTGCTCTCTGGAGGTATGAACTACTGTTAGCTCAGTGTTTTACTGTTAGCAATGCAAAATAGCTCAAGAACCACCGGACAGATTTTGATGAAACTTAGAGAAAGTAATCACTGGATGGATAACCTTTTAGTTGTAGGAGATGTTTGAGCTAAAATTCAATTTATTTATAATTTATTTTGGCAGCGCGTGCACTTTTGGAAGACCGTCAAAGCGAAACAATTTAAATCCAGCTGATTTGAACATTACGTAAATTTTTAATGGTAAGCTCAGAAACACTTTTGCTATAATGTCAGCTAACATATATGTTTACAAGTTATATATCTTGTTAAATTTTTAAAGAAATGAAGCATATCCGCTCGCTGCGCGTGCACGCTTCGTAGCACTGACGTAGCAAAACTTTTTTTTTTTAAATTCAGCTGATTTGACCGGTACGTGCATTTATTAAGGAAAAGTTCAGCTCAGGCACATCTTTGCTATAATTTTCAGCAAACAAACATATAATTGCTTTTAAGTGTTAATCTTGTTAAAGTCCTACCGTGCACGCTCCTGTGGCCATTTCTGGGTTGTCACCGCTGACACGTAACATATTTGCGACGCGTCAGCGGTGACGCATAATAAATGCGACTTTTAGGGCGAAGCGACATATTTATGGACTTTTCCATTTTATTGCATATAATTGGAGTGATGCGACTTATCGGCTGGAAAATACGGTAACTTTTTTTTTTTTTTTTTTTTTGAGGTTTGGTGTGGTAGTAGCAGAGAGTCCTCTCCATCACAGAATCAGAGCAGATCATAAGGTTTCATGAGCTTGTTATGCTCCAGTTAATTCTGCTCTTCTTCAGTATTTTAGATCTTTTAGAGCCGACTTCTTCAGTTCAGTTCTGTTGGACTGAAGCACTTTGGCCAATGGTGTTGTTTTAAAGTGCTTTATAAATAAAGTTGTATTGTATTCACTGAGCAGGAGGAGACTGGATGTCTCCTGCTTCTCACACCTGCACCTCCCCCCTCCTCCCTTTCTCTGTCGGGTGACACTGAGCATCACCTGTTCACTTCAGTTCCTCCAAACACGCTGAATTCCTTATTTGGAGCATGGATTTGCAAAACAATGACGCAACGGGAGTCTTTAGCCAATCAGAAGCCAGAAACGAGGCGCTTATTCAAACGCGCTGTCCTTATTTGGGCATGTCCCCGCCCTCTCCCTCTCCACGCGGTCCCACAGGATCGTCGGAGCTCTGAACCCGGGAGAAGGAGCTCTCCTCCGGGACAGCGGAGCCATAAGGAGCCGGGGAGGGAGGGGAGGAGCTGCCCACTCCCCCCTTCCTGTCCCTCCGGACCCGCAGCCCGCCTCGCTCCGTCCCTGCTCCTTCTTCATCATTTCATTTCACTCCGTTTTGAAGCCGCTTCGGGTTTTCACATGTTGTTGTCCTCCCCGGTCCCGGTCCTGCTCGGCTCTCCTCCTGCTCCCTCCGCTCCTCCGACCTCCTCTAACTTCACGCGCGGAGGTTTTTAAAGGATCTAAAAGAAGCGCGGAGGAACCCAGAGGGATCCGGGGCTCTTCTCTGGATCTGGACCCGGTACTTTGGGGAAGCTGACTCCTGTGTCCCCCCCCTCCTCCTCCTCCTCCTCCTCCTCATCACTCCTCTTTTCTCCACCTTAATCCAGGTGGTCCTCTGGCTGCTTGAAGACTCTTTCAGGGAGGATTATAGTTCTTGTTCTGACCCGGTTCTGGTCCAGAAGGACTGTTTGATGTTCTCCATCCAGGACGGCCTCCCCCGGGGGGCCCTGACCATGAAGGAGGAGCCGCTCCCCACCGGCATGACCCCGGTCCGCTCCTGGATGCAGGGCGCGGGGATCCTGGACGCGAACACGGCGGCCCAGAGGTAAAACACCGCACACCGAATCGAACCGAGTGTTCACGGTGCAGGAGGAAACTTTCGGTTTGTTGCACCGGAGGAAAGAAAAACCGCGGATGATTCAGAATCTCCGGTTCTGGGAAAAAAAAAAAAAAACATCAGTCTAAAGTGATCTTGTATTGAACGCCTTTTTGATCAGTCTAAAGTGAGAAGTTTAAATTTGTAATCAATAAATCTGGACCCAATCGGAACCAGAGCTGATCAGATCAGGTTTGAGAAAGGATCAAAAAGTGCACATTTGATCCACTGTAAAACCAGATTAATTGATAATTTTGAACACTATAAAAATGTTAATTTCTGGACTTAAATCCACAGCTTGAAATAAGCTGTCAATCGGCCGAACTTTTAATATTTTAAACATTTAAGTCAGCTGCTTTTTAAATTGTTTTTGCCGAACTCGTCACGCCGCCTCTCGGCTCCTCTCAGCCCGGTTCGGTGTCACCAACGGCCCGGTCCGATTGGACCGAGGAGCCGATCGGCTCCCCGAACCGCACACATCGTCTACAACCAAGACGGGTTAAAGTGGACCCTCCAGAACCGAAGTTGTGCTCGTTCAAACCCGTTTTTAACGGATCTTACACGGAGTTCGGTTTCTGCCGCGCGCTCCGAGCGCAACTGGAACAAAACTGAAACTTATTTTTTTCACGTTTTACAAACGGAACTTTTACTTTTATTCAATAGTTTGACAAATTTATGCGACAATTAAAATTAAATATAACAAAAAATACTGTAATGTTAAACGAGCTGATTTTAAAGTGGTTTTTATTCTAAATTAAAACATGAAATAATTTAACAAGTTTTTAAATTTAAGAACTGGTTCCTTTGTTTTTATTAATAATTATTAAACTCAGAATTGAAAGGAAATCCAACCCTGAACTTCAGTAGAACAGAAAACGCTTCAAACTCTGCCAGAAAACCCGCACATCCCGCATGAATTAATCTGAATTATTTTTACCGTTATAAACGTTTTCAGGCTCGTTTTCTGCAAATATTTGCAGACAAATTAATTTAAAGTCTGCAACCAATTACAGTTAATCAAGTTCGACAAATTGAAATAAAGTTCATTTTTTTAAATTTAAAATAGACTATACAATTAAAAATTCTTTCTTCATCAAAATAATAAAAAACTCATGTCTGAGACTAGAATACAAAAATATGAGGTAAAGAAATCTTTTAACATTTTTATTTATTTTTGCTGTTTGCTCTCATTAAGTTAAAGATTTGACTCAAATGTTCTTTAATCAAATTATTCAGGATTTAGTGAAATAGTGTTCAAAGCTTGGTTTAGAATTAAAACAAGTGTGTGTGTTTGCAGATAATCTGACAGTATTTTAAATTTAAGATTAAATCAGAAACCTGTAAAGAAAATCAGTCAATGAAGAAGAATCCATCAAACACAGAATTAAAAGATTAAAACCAACTAGAACTTTGTTAAATTCTGTTAATATCTGTAAAACTTCAGGGTGTGAGTAGAGATTAAAATTATTAACTCGATACAAAATAATGATTCATTTTGTTGTCGGCACGCTGAAATAATCTGACAGGTGAAAACAGTCGACCTGCTGCTCCTCACCGTTAAAACAACCGGAGAGCAGCTGAAGATGATGATTTAAGGCAGAGCAGGTGAATCTCATGTGAATCTGGTTTTACTAGCTCGTGTGAATCTGGTTTTGGTGAATCTGGTCTTAATGGACAGGCGAATGGTTTTACTAGCTGGTGTGAATGGTTTTACCAGCTGGTGTGTATCTGGTTTTAATGAGCACATGAATCTGGTTTTAATGAGCAGGTGAATCTGGTTCAGGTGGATGTGGTTCAAAACGTTGGTGAATCTGGTTTTATAAGCTGGTAAATCTGGTTTTATAAGCTGGTGAATCTGGTTTCAACAGCTGTTGAATCTGGTTTTAACAGCAGGTAAATCTGGTTTTAACAGCAGGTTACTCTAGCTGCATGGTGAATCTGGTTTAATAAGAATCTGGTTTATGTGAATCTGGTTGGTGAATCTGGTTTTAATGAGCAGGTAAATCTGGTTTTAATGAGCAGGTAAATCTGGTTTTAATGAGCAGGTGAATCTGGTTTAAATCTGGTTTTAGTAGCAGGTGATTCTTGTTTTAATGAGCAGGTGAATCTGGTTTCAATGAGCAGGTGAATTCAATGAGCAGGTGACTCAATGAACAGGTGAATTCAATGAGCAGGTGAATCTGGTTTCAATGAGCAGGTGAATCTGGTTTCAATGAGCAGGTGAATCTGGTTTCAATGAACATGTGAATCTGGTTTCAATGAACATGTGAATCTGGTTTCAATGAGCAGGTGAATCTGGTTTCAATGAACAGGTGAATTCAATGAGCAGGTGACTCAATGAACGGGTGAATTCAATGAGCAGGTGAATCTGGTGTGAACAGGTGAATCTGGACAGTGTCTCTGTCTGTAAAAGTCCTGACAGATTATCAGACAGAATCTCGGTGTTTCTGTGTTTAGCTCAGAATCAGGGTTTTATGTAAAAGCTTTTATTAACAGAAAGAAGAGGAGGAGGAGCAGACAAACCCACCAGTCTGATCTGAGAGGAAGTGATGGCAGCGTTAATAAAAAAAGGATAGTTTTTAAGTAAAAAGATTTAAAATTGACAAATACAATATATCTGAACCAGAATCAGCATCAAGTAGCTGGAAAAAGCAGAATCAGTAACAGTTTCTGGGTCAGACTCCTGTTTTCCAAACGAAGGATCAGAACACATTTGTTCTGGATTATATTTAAAAGTCACAACCGGACCGATCGATCCAGTTTTCTCGTTCTGATCCGTAAATCCTTCGTTTCAGAACCGAAGCAGCTTTCTGGATCCCTCTGAGACCTGACGAGCTGACTCAGATTTCTGCTTTTACTGACTTGACCTTTAGTCAGGCTGTAAACAGTTTTATTTAAAGATAAACGGGACATAAATAAAGTTTTCTCTTTTCATCAACATCATTTACTTTATTTCTTCACATCATAAAAAACAAAAGTAAAACGTTAAAGACAAACGAGCTGCTGTTTCCTGCAGTGCTTGGTTTAGGAAAATATCCTAATTTTATTCATCGACGCTTCAATTTAAAAGGCAAACGCTTCTTCTGGGACATTTTTTTAAACATCTGCCATCACAGAGGAGAAAAACATGTCAAAGACAAACGGAGCGAGGTTTTCAAACCTCAAATCAGAATAAAATCTCAAATATTAAAAACAAAACTGGTACGTTGTTAAAATGAAACATGAAGGCTTATAAACTTTTTCAGTTTTTTTTTTCATTTTCGCCCTATAATGTCATTTTACTGACGGACAAAACAAAGTTTGGAGGAACGTTACGACTCTGAAGACAACAAAAGTCCAGAAATTATCAGACGTTCTCTGCAGTTTGATAAGGCTCCACAAACACACTGTTTTAATGAAAACTGAGTCATTTACTTGATTATTTTACTTTTTTCTTGAATAACTTCCGCAACACGTGTCATTTCTGCAACAACTGGTCATCTGTCCAGATGTTCATCAGAAACATTTCTTCTCATTTCATCAATTTTGGCTTTTAATTGTCAAACTAAATCCCAACTTAAGTTGAAGTTTCCACAAACTGTGAGCAGATTTATGGTTATAATGAAACGTGAAGGTAAATACATTTTAAAATTTGGACCGCTTTTTAAAAAATTTAATAAGATTTTTATTGCGGTGATAATTTTAGATGTAGTTTAAAGTGTATAAAATGCTAAAACTGAACAGAACAAACTGATGCTGCTTCTTAGAGCAAACTCTGATTTTATCTCCTTTTAAATTAATGAAATATAAACAAAATAAGTTTGTAAGAGGACGAGTTTGAGCTCAGAGCTCTGGTTATACCCAGATATGTTCAATTTAGGAGCAAATGTTTAAAAACATCCTTCACACGTTAATTTTTGTGACCAAATTAAAGTTTTTTTTTTAAAACTTGCTATGTTAATAGACATTTAACTTTCTGATGAAATCCATTCTTATAAAGTCTGCAGCTGCTGAACGTTTGATCAAATAATCCAGCCGGTTCTCGTTTGGATAATCTGAGATTGTTGCTGCGCTCGTGCTGTTTTTGTTGAAGCTGAAATAACAGATTTAGTTGATTTTTAACATACAAACCAATTAATAAGCGCATAAAAGATGGTCAGTTTGCAGAAAGAGTCGTTTTTGTTAAAACTCAACTTCCTGTTTACAAAGTTTTTATTTATTTATTTGGCTGCAGGTTTAGTTGACATCACCTCATTTAAACATGATTTGTTCAGAATGTACAGAGGAACAAATCAGGCCATCCTTATCATTTATAGTTTTGTTCATAAAAAATAAAATTAGTCAGGTTGTTTAGGACAAGTTGTAATTACAGATGTTTTGTATTGAGGTGTGTTTGTGTGACTTTAGATGCACAGTTCTTGAAAAAGAGAGAATGATTATTTTAAATTTGTTTATTATTTTTATCGGATGTGGAAGGTGAAACCTGACTGAATGGTCACATCTCTCATAAAATAATAAAAGTTTTAGGATTTTAATGAAAGTTTTGTAGAGTTTCAGGTGGATTTTTACCATAAAGTACAAGTTGGTCACTTTCAGAGCCATTGCTTTCACCTCAAAGAAAAGTTTTCAAATTAAATTACTGAACATTAAAATACAACAGGTTAAACAGGACTTGACAGTGTTCTCACCAGGCGTGGAAACGGCTTTAGACTGAATGTTTCTGTTGGATTTTTACAAAACTGGAGGATTAAACATGACCTGACGGTCACTTCAGGAATCAAACTGTCATTTTATGGAGAAGTTTTAGGATTTTACTGAACGTGGAACTAGCGTTAGGATGATTTTATAAGACACAAAACATCAGTCTTGTTTTTAACAAGTTCCAGCTGGAGTGAAGTGGACGTGAACCCAGTTGTTGTGTTAAAGTAAAGTTTCAGGTGGACTTTACCGGAGGCTTAAACATGACCTGATGGTCACTATTGTAAACACGGCTCTGATTTTACAGGGAAAATACCGGTAACTCTTATTGGATGTGGACATGCAGTTTTTGTGTTAACGTAAAGTTCAGGGTGATTTATTTGACCAGAAGTAGATTAAACATTCATAAAAATAAAAAAAAGGTTTAGGAGGATTTTACCTGATGGTCACTTTTTGGTTATATCTTGTTTAAAAAATTTTTTAGGAGGATTTTACCGGATGTAAAGGGTAAACATGACCTCATGGTCACTTTTTAGTTATATCTTGTTTTTAAAAAAAAGGTTTAGGAGGATTTTACCGGATGTAAAGGGTAAACATGACCTTATGGTCACTTTTTAGTTATATCTTGTTTAAAAAAAAAAGGTTTAGGAGGATTTTACCGGATGTAAAGGGTAAACATGACCTTATGGTCACTTTTTAGTTATATCTTGTTTAAAAAAAAAGGTTTAGGAGGATTTTACCGGATGTAAAGGGTAAACATGACCTTATGGTCACTTTTTAGTTATATCTTGTTTTTTTAAAAAAAAGGTTTAGGAGGATTTTACCGGATGTAAAGGGTAAACATGACCTCATGGTCACTTTTTAGTTATATCTTGTTAAAAAAAAAAAAGGTTTAGGAGGATTTTACCGGATGTAAAGGGTAAACATGACCTTATGGTCACTTTTTGGTTATATCTTGTTTAAAAAAAAAAAAGGTTTAGGAGGATTTTACCGGATGTAAAGGGTAAACATGACCTTATGGTCACTTTTTAGTTATACTGTATCTTGTTTAAAAAAAAAAAAGGTTTAGGAGGATTTTACCG
>JBBPBX010009595.1:0-33450 GCA_038048925.1 Garcialebias charrua | reverse complement strand
TTAGTTTAAAAGGTGACTTTACTGGACATGAATAGAACTTTTTTCTTCTTTTTTTTCCCCTTTCTGTTTCTGTGTTTGCAAAGAAAAATACTTTCTAGGATTGTGAGCGGCTATTATAGTGACACAGATTTTATTTTACAGATAGATTTTCTGGGTGATTTTGCTGGATGTGGAGGATTAATTTGTCCTGACAGTCATATTTAGAAATGCGTCTCTGAATCTGTAAATCTGTTTGTGAAGCTTCAGGGGAACACGTTTCACCCAACGCTGTCCTGGAGGCAGATGAATGAAGATGTAGTGAGCAGAGTGACCTTTGACCTGTGTGGGTACAGGCTATGACCTGGATGGGTGGAGGTCATTAGGGAAAACCATCTGTGCTTTCAGAGGAAGATGCTTCTCAGGTGGACGTGCCCGTTTTCAGAACTGATTTTTGTCCATTTTACATTAACTTTCCTCTTCAGCCTGAAGTTTAAGGTTTTAGCTGTCAGAACCGTTTGACCCATTTCACAAAATGGTTTCATGAAAGTCCTCTGGTCGTTCATAAATCACCCGTCGACCCACAACGTCGTGTGCTTTCTTGCTCGAACCAAGGGAGGATTTTAGGAGTCAGGACAGAATAAATAATGATCTGTTTTTATCAGTTCTACAATTAATCTAATCTCAATAATCACACCACATAATTTACAGACTCATCATTTATTAAATAAAAGCAAAATGGAAAACATGTGAGTAAAAACTGGTCCCAGTCCCTGATCCAGAAACTTCTACAGCGTACTCTCTGTGGTTTTCCAGTTTCTCTCGTGGTTCTGGAGGAGTTTCGGCCCACTCTTCTTTCCAACGTTGTTTCAGCTCATTGAGGTTTCTGCTCCGCTCTCCGATGGTCCAACCACAGCGGACATGTTTAGGTTCCGGACTCTGACTGGATCAGTACAGAACCATGGTTCTTTTCTTGTTAACCCTTTCTGTTTAGATTAGTCCTATTGGACCCAGTTTGGTTCAGCTGTTGGGACAGTTGGGCCCATATTTGACTCCAGGACCCTTTGGTCCATAGAGGAGTTCATGGTCCACTCTGTGACTGCAAAGAGCCCAAACCATCAACCCTCCACCACTGTGCTAACAGCTGGGATGAGATGTTTGCTGCATTGCATTCTGGGTAAACTTTGGTCTCATGTGGACATTGTTCCTGAAGTTCTTGTGTTTTGTTCTGATGAAACATATAAATCCTGTGGATGCAGCGAGGGCGGATTTAGAAGACGGAGTATCGGACCTCTGCCATGACGGCCGCCGGTCTAAACATTTAGGAAAGGAGCTTCCTGTTTGAACCACAGCGAAGCTCCGCCCCCACAAAACGCCACTCCGCTCTGAGCCAATCCCAGGTCCAGAAAACGTGCAGACAGTGAAGCCGATGTGTGTGTGAGAGGAGCAGGTGACCACGCTGAAGGTGTGTGTTTGACAGCCTAATGGATGAGTTTCAGCACAAACGGCTGACGAGAGAGAAGCTGCAGCTGTTCTCGTTCGGCTCCCATCCATCCTCAAAACACGAGTGAAAAATCATCTCAAAACCTGAAAAATGTCGCATCCAGATGAAGCCGAGAAGAGACACCTGCAAAGTTCAAATTTACAGGAACCTGAATGCACCGCGTAGGATCTTTTTGACAGTTTGCTTTGTGTTTTTAGGTCATTTTATCAAAAAAGTTTACAGATTTACAGAAATCCTGAATGTAAAGCAAGTCTGTAAACATTTTAGTTTTTAGTAAATAAAAAAACTAATCAACTGATTATTAATCAGATTATTAAAGTATCAGAAATTGTAATTAACCCCCAATATACGTCAATAATGTTTAATAGAAGTTATTGTTAAACAAGTTCTGTTTTCACATCTTTCACACTTTTTATACAATTACAGAATAACGTGGAGGATTTTTACAGATTTCACGACAGAACGTTTAACTGAGAGTCAGAAGATTTCTCATTTAGCTGTTTGAACTTTATAAACTCTTCTTATTTTCCTCTTCTGCCACAGTTTCTCCCAAACTATTCATGTCTTCTTCCACCCAGCGTGTGTCTTTGCTGTAGGACTCGTGGTTTTATCTCAAATCCTGTCAGAGGTCAGAGGTCAGGCACCAAAACTCATTTACTTTCATTGTATCTGAGCTCAGAGTTTTCTCTTCTTAACAAGAAGTGAATGCGCTTTTTAACTTGTCATATCTCAGTAAAACCTTGTAAAATTTTCAAACTGAATCTGCGGTACCATCAGAACATTCTGCCACTCTCGGGTCAAGACGTTCGTTGATCCGAATTCTAGTTTTCACACGGAGACTGATTGTCTGAGGGTTACTTTTTACTCTGTGTTTCTGCCTACCTTATAAAGTGCTGCAATGTGTTGCTCCTCCCACTTTCTGCTCCCCTGAAAAGGCAAACTCGTCAGCTTAAGAGCCTGGTTCTTTCACGGCTTAGGTACAGTAATTGAAAATCCTGAATTTCGTTTGGGTTTTAGTGGAGGACGTTGAACTTCTGGTCCGTTCTGCAGAATTGTTCTGGTTCATTTGATCAGAATTCATTTTAACGTTTTACAGTTCTTGTTTTCTGAACAGAGTTGGTGTCTGCAACAGTCCTTTTAGCCTGAATTTGTTTAATTCATAACATTTCTGAGGTAAATTAATCATGTTTTACTTTAAGTCTTGAGTGTTTTGTTGAGTTTGGGTTTGGTGGAACCCGTTTTGCTGACGCATGTTTTTGTTTTTTCGCGTCTCGTTAGTTCACCTGATCAAGCAGCTGCTGCAGCCCGTGAAACCCTTCTTACACTTTGATTCTTCTTCGTACGGGGAACGACCTAATGAACACACACACTCACACACACACACACACACAGAAGCGCCGCAGATTGAAGACTAATTTGTGGGTAATTGCATGACAGGAGCAGCATCGAGCCGCCGGTTCCTCCAGCCTCTCGCTCTAATTGGGACCGACACACCATTAGGGTGCACAAACGGAAACCAGCCAGGGGGCGTGTCCTCCCTGACCGCCACCAGAAAATTCCCACAATGCATTGGTGAGTGTGTCAGCAGGAGAAACAAATGCATATTTGTGAACATGACGGAAAACGCTCTCAAGATTGACTTTGGATTAATTTGATTCTTCAAACACTTCTTGAAGCTTAACTCCAGAAGTTTAATCCTTTAGAAATGTTATTAGATCTTATTTAAATAAAACTCCACACAGCTTCACTTTGAGCGCTTTGTCATACAGGCTTGTTTTAAAACTCCAAACATCTCAATTAAACGCTCAATTTATAGATTTGTAAGATGAAATCCGGTGAATCAAACACAATCTTACTGTAAATAATCAAATGTTAGAAGCAGAAAATCATTTTTAATTCAGATTTACCATAGATGCCAATGACTCCGTTGATTACTACAACCGATCTCTCCAAGAGCTTCTGGACCTACATGCTCCCTTGAAGACAAGACTGGTGTCTTTCTCCCGTTCAGCCCCCTGGTACACTGGTGAGCTCCGCAGGATGAAGGCAACTGGCCGTGCTATCGAGAGACGTCTAAAATCATCTGGTCTCTCGGTACATAAGCAGGCATACAAAGAACATCAGAAAGCATACGCCTATTCTCTTAAAGAAGCACGCTCCAAGTATTACTCCAACATCATCAACACCTGCCCTGGTAACTCTAAACAGCTCTTCTCCACAGTAACTCATCTACTTAATCCCATTAAACAAACTTCTGAGGAATGTGTTCAAAAATGCGACCTGTTCCTTTCATCATTTAAAAACAAAATTGACACCATCAGATCTCAGCTTCACAACCTCCCTGATCTTCGTTTACCATCTACCCGTCTGCATCCTGGGTCCCTGAGCAGCTTTGATGAGGTTGTTCAGAGTGAGGTGGAGTCCATCATAAAGAAAATGAAGCCTTCATCCTGCGCCCTGGATCCCTTCCCCTCATCTCTCATAAAATCCAATCACTCTGCAATAAGCCCATTAATCACTCAAATAATAAATCAGTCTCTACAATCTGGTCATGTTCCACTGCCTCTAAAAACTGCCATCATTAGGCCTCTTCTGAAAAAATCTAATTTGGATCCCGACATTTTTTCTAATTACCGCCCAATTTCCCACCTCCCGTTTCTGTCCAAAGTGCTGGAAAAAGCAGTTGCTGCTCAGCTGCAGGACCACCTACAGCAACACTCTCTGTACGAGAAGTTTCAGTCTGGATTCAGAGCAGCTCACAGTACTGAGACTGCATTACTGAGAGTTACAAATGATATCCTCATGGCTGCTGACACTGGCTCTCCCTCCGTCCTTGTCCTCCTTGACCTCACTGCAGCCTTCGACACTGTGGACCATAATATTCTCCTCCACCGTCTTCATGTGGAGGTCGGTCTCTGTGACACTGTCCTGGACTGGTTCAAATCTTTCCTCTCCGATAGGCTGGAATGCGTTAGTCTTGGCAATGCCACTTCCCAGACAGTCGGTGTCTCCTGTGGTGTCCCTCAAGGGTCAGTTCTGGGGCCCCTGCTGTTTTCCCTTTACATGCTGCCTTTAGGTCAAATTATTAATCAGTTCAACATTTCTTTTCACTGCTATGCCGACGACACACAGCTTTACATCAGGACTGGATCATCCTCATCATCCCCATCTCCATCTTCACTCACTGCCCTCTCTGCCTGCCTGGAGGAAATAAGGGCATGGATGAATCAGAACTTTCTTCAATTAAACTGCTCCAAGACTGAGGCCATAATGATTGGCACCCCTCACCAGATACAAACATCAACTTTAACAACAATCTCCTTCTCTGGTCAAGACATCCCCCTCTCCACCTCTGTTACAAATCTTGGAATAAAAATGGACTCTCATCTTACATTTGAAACTCACATTAAGCATCTGTTTAAAACTTGCTTCTTCCATCTTCGAAACATCTCCAGACTTCGCCCATCTCTGACTTTTTCCGATGCTGAGAAACTCGTCCATGCCTTTGTCTCCTCCAGGCTCGACTACTGCAACTCCCTGTTTATTGGAATCCCTGGCAAAAACCTTCAGAAACTTCAATATATTCAAAACAGTGCAGCAAGGATTTTATTGAGAGCTCGTAAATTTGAACATATTACACCCATTCTCCATAACCTCCATTGGCTTCCTGTCACCTACAGAATTCAATACAAAACTGCTCTCATTACACATCAATGCTTACATGGAACTTCACCTGACTATCTAAAGGACATTCTTGCACCATATTCATCCACCCGGTCTCTACGATCACAGAACAGTAATCTACTTCACATTCCACGAACCAAATTAAGGACCATGGGAGACAGGGCATTCTGTGTGGCTGCCCCCCGCCTATGGAACTCCCTTCCTGACTGCCTGAGAGCTCCACAGTCACTGGTTGACTTTAAAAGCGGTTTAAAGACTTTTCTTTTTAAGCAAGCCTATTCTGCCCCCGCATGATTTTATCTTTGATCTTGGTTGATAGTATTATTGATTTTACTTGATTTTATCACTTGTTTTATTTATTTATTTATTTATTTATTTTTTAAGCAGGCCTATTCTGCCTCCACATGATTCTGTTTTTAATCTTAGTTAATACCATTATTGATTTTATTTGATTTTATCACTTGTTTTTATTGTTGTAGCACTTTGAGATTTTTATTAATGAAAAGTGCGGTATAAATTGAATTTATTATTATTATTATTATTATTATTAGATGCTTAATAATTTTAAAACCAGACATAAGAATTTGTTGTAACAAGGATCGATTTGACCCAATTTGCTCTCCGTACATCCGAAATGGATCAGTTTTTATAAGTGTGGTAAGGCGGACGTACATCGCTGCATTTTCTCTTGTCCTGCCTGTAACTTCTGAGCTGCTCAAGATCATTTACCAACACTTCATACACATTTGCATCATCACTAAACGGAACGTCTCATACACTTTTCATCACCCCAGCTCCAAGATCAAGGTCACAAATCAAGGTCAAAGTTAAAACAAGGTCCTTGGTTGTCCAGGACATTGCTATGGATTGCTCTATAAGTTTGTCAACAGGCATATACTGCGCTGAATGTGGTATTCTGAGGATCATATCTAAGTGACAACAGAAACTGAACTTGCCTTTCAAGCCCTGGTTGTGTTGGTTGTGGCAGCCATCTTGAATCAGATTGATTCCTGAAGTTAATCAGCGTAGATGAACATCCAACAACAACCAGTCCAGACTTTAACACGCACCTTTGATTTGTAACAATAAGCTGTGCTGAAGCCATGAAGTTTTGTATGAGAGATTTTTGTTCTCCAAATTTAACTGAGTTAATTTTAACTCGGTTTAATTTACAAAGTAATTTTAAGGAGCTCAACCTGCCTGGTTACCGTACTTTCCGCCCGATAAGTCGCACCGCCCTATATGTCGCATTAGTCCAATTATGTCCAATAAAGTGGAAAAATCCATAAACGTGTTGCACCGCCGTATACGTCGCATCTATTATGCCTCACCGCTGACGCGTCGCGTATGTTACGTGTCACTGCTGACGACCCGGAAATGTGGGCCGGTGTTTTGCCAAAAATGCATTGGCTGCGAAATGGCCGCAGGAGCGTGCACAGAAGGACTTTAACAAGATTAACACGGTAAAGACAATTATTTGTTTGGTGAAAATTATAGCAAAGATGTGTCTGAGCTTAACTTTTCCTTAATAAATGCACGTAATGGTCAAATAAGCTGAATATTAAAAAAATAGTTTTGCTACGTTGGTGCTGCGAAGCGTGCACGCGCAACGAGCGGATCCGCTTCATTAATAAACACCTAAAAAAAATTTGTTTGACATAGTAAAAGTGTTTCTGAGCTGAACTTTTCCTTAATAAATGCACGTAATGGTCAAATCTGCTGGATTTAAATTGTTTCGCTTAGACGGTCTTCCAAATGTGTGCACGTGCTGCGAAAATAAATTATAAATAAATAGAATTTTAGTTCAAACATCTCCTAAAGCTAATCAATTGTAAATGTCCATCCAGTGATTACTTTCTGTAAGTTTCATCAAAATCTGTCTTGTGGTTCATGAGCTATTTTGCGAAGAGTAAAACACTGAGGTAACAGTTCAGACCTCCAGAGAGCAGGAGGCCGTGCTGCGGCAGAGTGAGTCCGACCAGATGAGTCTGCTGTCGGACACATGAGCTGGGAACGGTCGGTGGACCTTAGCGGCCGAAAGTGGTACTGCTCCATTTTTTCGTCAGAATGAATGGAAACTGTCATATCTCAGCCAAAAATTGGTCTAAAAATATGGGGGAAAAAATCCCTAAATATGTCGCTTCGCCCCATAAGTCGCAGGGTATGCAAATTAGGCAAAAAGGTGCGACTTATAGGCTGGAAAATACGGTAGTTGGGAACTAGGTTCAGATCACAGAGCTTTAACCCACACACATGTGGACAAAAACATGTAAACATCTACCTTAATCTATCATTTTGGACCAAGCTAATTTTTAGTGTCTTTTTCTCCAATAAATAAAGTGTAGCTACTGTATATACAGTAAGTAGATCATATACTACTTGTGCTAATTAACAACTGCTGTGCTTAATCAGATTATCTGTATAAAAACTGGCCCTCATAGAGTCTGCTCATAAAACGTTTGGCCCCTGAGCAGAACTGGTCATTTACTGTTGGTCAGAAGGAGCCAATCAGAGGTGAGGATCGGACTCCTCTCTGCTTTGATTGGCTCTGACCTCAACCTTCTTCTACAAAGGTGAGCCAAAAAGATAAAATAAAATTGAGTAAAAGTATGAGAAACGTTAAGTAAGGAAATAAACCGGAGCACTCAACTGTGTAGATGTAATCAGACCTGGCCTCGGAGTGAGAGCATGTTTGTTTCTGTTAGCAAAATATCTCAACGACTACAGTACATGGGTTTTACCAAAACTTATCACCATGATCACGGGATGTGCATCTACAACGGATGAACTTCTGACACAGTGTAATTCAAAATGGCCGTCACAACTAACTGACTTTAGCCAAGGTTTACTGAGGTTAAACTGAGAGTGGTAGTAGCTTAGAGTCCTCTCAAATACACACGCTGAGCTCTAACAGGATTTACGCAAGTCATTCAAAACAAGATCTTTAAGGTTTGATCAAAATGTCTGAAAGTTCATCGTTTCTCTCCGTCAGATGATCGTGGTGATGTGCGTTCCTTTTAAGGTATTTCTTTAATCAAATGATTGTTTTTCTTAAAATAGTTTTATTGCTGTTATTGCTCGGTCAAGCTTTATTTATACAGGTTAGTCTCATTGAGACTAATTTACAAGAGTTAAACACATTTCTTGTTTTTAGTTTTGAATTGGTTCTGATCCAGACGACTTGTCTGGAAGTCCCGGTTCAGACCTGATCTCGGCAGACTTCAGGTTCACATCACCGTCGGTAAACGAGTCTTTACTCGGGCCTGCGGGGTGTTTTGACCCTCAGTGTTTCAGAAGAATGTTGCGCCATCGGGCCGTAGCGTTCCCTCTGGGCTCCTCATCAGGGCCAGGGTTTCATGTTATGCTGGACCAGCATGTGGAGATGGTCCAGGCCAGGGTCTCTGGATCCTCCTGGAATCTCAGAGAAGATAATATCAGGCTCAGGTTTTATTGCAGCATTCAGTGTGTGTGTGTGGTTCAGTAATTGTTTGCAGAGCGCTCCACACGACTCCTGGTGACCTTTAATTTCAGGCTTTGTGGTGGAAACGTGCAGATTTGTGTATGTGGTGTGTGTGTGTGTGATTTGCACTCGGGCATGTTGGAGCGAGCCGTGCGCCATCGATACTGTTTTTATTACACCTTGTGCCAAGTGCTAACAGCCGGGTACGAGTGGATGCAGCCGCAATTAGCATAATTGAAATCCTAATAACGCTGACGAGCTTTCTGAGAGGACGAGCGTCGCCGTGGCGATCAGATGGCCGGCCTGCAGAGCATCCTGGGTAATTGGGATAATGGGTGGCTTAGAGGTGAGAGTGGAACGGGTGCCAAATCTACAACCGTTTGTCTCGACGTCGGCCGTTTTCTTTCCTTTCTGACTCATTCAGAATTTAAATTTATGTCCACGAGGAAACAAGAGCGCATCGGTAAAACTTGTTTACATTTCTGGAACCTTAATCCAGTGGACGAAGTGGGTACTCCCCAGTACTTTGTACGTTTTCCAGCGTTCTGCCAATTGTCATGAGCCTGACAGCAACTGGAGTGACTAACTGTAAATTACAGGTGAATCCTATAAACTACAGCACCCACAGGACACCAGCTGAAAGCAGGAAGTCATGACGCAGCTTCTCACTGGGTCAAATATAGAAGAAGATTCAATGAACATCTGGGCGAGTGCCAGGAGTCTGGTCCCAGTACTGAGGACCATAATGTAGCCTGTCTGTACACAGAGAGGAGGCGCTTTGCTGTAAATAAACCAGATGTGGAAGTTTACCAGGAGGGTGGAACAATACTTCCTGGTACTCTGCCTCTAAGCTCCGCCTTCTTTTTGGGGGGGAGAGGGGAAACCCTCCATTTTCATTGGCAGGGAATGAAACTACAAACTCCTTGAGTTTAAGAGAACCACTTCAAATAATACTTCAACATTCCTCTGAAGCTTTCTGAGCCCAAATATTACGTCTGTCAGGTAAATAATAAATATGTCACCGAAAATCATCAGTCTTCTGCGTTTTTTAGCCTGGTTAAAACCAGACCCTTGTCCTTCACTTCGCTTCGTACTAGGGTCTGGACTTTCAGTTATAGAGAACCGATTCTTGCTGGAGGCGTGGCCTCTGCTGAGGAACAAAACCATTGGATCTTAGAAAAATTTTGAACAGGGAAAAGCATTCTGCTCCCTCCCCCTCAGAGCCATATATGGTCTGCTTCCCATGCTCTGGTGAACTTGACATCAGCTCCGCCTCCTGCTGCATTTTCTCTCGCTGCCGCTGCATATTCTGTGTTTATATGTTAATAAAACGTTCTAAAAAAATAAAATAAAACCATGGAGCTCTGGTCCAGCACACCAGAAGACCAGAAAATCTGCAGGGACTCGGGCAGCAACGTAAAACCCGAGTTTAATTCTCTCGTGAGTGACAACCTGAGGCATTTCCTCATTCAACTCAGCGGAGGGAGAGGAGGAGGAGGAGGGAGGAGGGAGCGATCACTTGACTTTTGGCAAAAAAACAAAAGAAAACTCCAGATAAGGGATTAAGAAGGGGAATTTAATACATTTGTGTCACATATAAAACAGTCCTGCATCGCTTTGCATCGCTTTGAATGAGAACATGCGGATGCTCGCTGGCTGCGCGCTGGGACAGGTGGGGGCGTGGGTTAGGGGCCAAAAACTCCGCCCCTTCTGTTCTCTGATTGGTCCGGTCAAAAATCTACCGGAGAAATCCTTGTCTATGGGAGAAGTCCCAGACTGTGCAGTGAAGGGAAATGAGAATTGAGCGGAGCTGTGCAGGAAGGCGAGGGCCAGGCTAACGTTTTTTAGAAAAAAAACTTATGAATTAAAGTTCAACACATTGGACAAATGTTCTGCTTTATTTTGACTGTTTGTTGCAAGAGTTATGGTAAATGGAGCTTATTTATATAGCGCTTTCCAGCCCCCTATGAGGGGCCCCAAAGCGCTTTACAATACCAGCCATCCACCCAGTCACACACACATTCATACACCGGTAGTGGTAGACTCCCATGCAAGGCGCCATCCAGACCTACCGGGAGCAACTCGGGGTTAAGTGTCTTGCCCAGGGACACAACGACACATGATGGGCGGAAGCGGGATTCGAACCTCCAACCTTCCGATCGGAGGTCGACTGCCACTCTGTGCCACGGCCGCCCCAAGTTAGGAAATAAACAAACTAAATCATTATTACAAAGCAGGAACTAACTTCTTCAAAGGTGATTAACCAGTTGCTGCTGGTGAATCTTTAATTTTAATAAAAAACAAAACAAATGGTGATAAAAATTAATGTCATTTTAATAAAAGCGTAACGTCTGACGTCAACATTACTACATACAAATTAAACGAGTTAAGGTTTGAAGGCATAATGAAATTAATCTAAGTTTGTTTTTGTTTGTTTGTTTACTTTGCCATTAACAGAGTGGTAGTACTGGTAATAATGTGGTAGTAGCTGAGAGTCATCCCCAACACACACCCTGAGCTCTGAGTCGTATTAACAGCTGCAGCTCCTTTATTTCTCATCTTTAAGATGATTCTAGTTCTAAACTCTGACATTTATTAGTTATTCTTTATTTCCTTTTTTTTTTTAAGTGACAGAGATGATTCATGTTGATGCTTCACCTGAACAGGTGAGATTTGCTGTTTTTGTTCTGATTAATTTCTCCCAGTGAAGCTTCTGGGAGGCAGGTGGGAGGGAAACACAGATGTTATTTGAATTTTATTTTATTTTTTTGGAGCAAGAAGTCTTTGACGGCATCTGTTGGTGAAAGTGTTGGGACTCTTCGGTTACTTTTCTTCCCTTCGAGCCTCCATTAAAAAAAAACAGCCTCCCAACGCTCACCTGAGCTCCTCCTGGTCTTCGTTCCAGTGCAGACTCTCTCCCCTGCTCTGCGCCGGCCCGGCCCGAACGCAGCTGGTTCAACAAACCGGCCTACAAATGAGGCATTAAGCATCGGTAATGGGGGCGCAGAAAGGTCACGATTGTATTAATCCGCCGTCTGGGGAATTCCACCCCCGAGTCCGGAAACCGCGAGCAAATTTTCCAAAAACAAACCCGGAGCAGGAATAAATATTCATCTATTGATTAGGAAGCGTTTCAGGAAACAAACGAGGCTGATGTACAGATATTTGGCTGCAACCTGGAACCCCCCCACCTCCTCCTCCCATCCAACCCCAGGACACAGAGGTCCCACAGGCTGGGGTCAGAGGTCACCTCCTGCAGGAGTGAGGAGTTTAAATCTTTCACGTGAGGAGCTGACGCTTGAAGAGGAGTTAAAATCAGGAGTTAGACAAATATTCACTCTGAGACAAGAAAGTTCATGCTCAGTAATCCAGGTATCAAATCCGATAATTCTCAATTTCAATCGGATTTGATACCTGGATTACTGAGCATGAACTTTCTTGTCTTGAACCACTTTGGCTGTGGCTGCCTGCCTGGGAGGAGTCGACGAGGGACAGGACGGCCTCCAGAAACCATCTTGGCTCCAGCAAACTGGTTGGTCTACGTGTTGTTTACGGCTTGGTGGGGGAACAGTGTGCTGGAACTACTCTTGACTGATGAAGCCCTCTGAAGTGAGGGTGAAACGTTTCTACTAAAAATAAACTGTCCATGACCTGATTGAGAATTATCGGATTCACTCTGAGAGGTTTGTCCTCCTGATTCTGTTTTCAAACAAAACTATTAAAAGTGTTTTTATTTATTTTGATTTGTGTGTTTTTAATCATGATGCTCTCTTGGATTTATTTTACCAAATTATCTTAGATTAAATTAAAACTCCAATGAATGCTGATGGATCCAACATTCATCAAATATTTGCTCTAACAGCCAACACAACCTCCTTATTCTGAAGAGTATCCGAGTTTTATTTTGAAACTCCAAGCCCAAATCAAATTGGAAAAATATATATATTTTAACTGTTCAGTTTACTCTGAGGTGCAGATTTTTCTGGGCTCAGTTTATTTTTTCAGTTTCTGATTAAACTGAGGAGAAAATAATAATTGAATTAATAATAATAATATTAATAATCATTTTATTTAAAAGCACCTTTCAAGACACCCAAGGACACTTAACAAACAAATACAGTTCAAACATTATCAGTGACAAATTGAAATATAAAATACATAAAGAATATAAAATACAAAATAATATAAAATACATTTAGTAAAGTTAATGATAAGCTAGTCTAAAGAGATGTGTTTTCAGAGCAGTCTTGAACAGAGAAAGGGAGGTGGTGTTTCAAAGGTCTGGCGGTAGAGCGTTCCAGAGGTGAGGGGCAGAGCAGGTGAAGGCCCTGCTCCCCATGGTGGAGAGGCGGGCAGAGGGTACATGGAGATGTAGCGAAGAGGAGGATCTGAGAGAGCGTGATGGGATGGAGATTTGTAGGAGGTCAGATAGATAAGGAGGGGCAAGGTTGTGGATAGATTTGAACGTGAGAAGTAGAATTTTGAAGACAATGCGTGATTTAACCGGGAGCCAGTGGAGCTGCTGCAGGACAGGAGTGATGTGGTTATAGTAGGAGGTTTGAGTGATGACACGGGCAGCTGAGTTCTGGACCATCTGTAACTTGTGGAGAGATTTGTTGGGGAGGCCGTAGAGAAGGGAGTTGCAGTAATCGATACGGGAAGTCACAAGACTGTGCACCAGGATGGCTGTGGAGCGGGGTGTGAGAGAAGGACGGAGACGGTTAATATTACGGAGGTGGAAATAGGCAGACCGAGTAATATTGTTGATGTGTGAAGTGAAGGAGAGAGTGGTGTCGAGGATGACACCGAGACTCTTGACCTGAGGGGAGGGGGATAGCAGAGAGTTGTTAAGGGGGACGAGAAGATGTTCTGATTTTGAAATAGAGTTTTTGGTACAGACAAGAATGATTTCTGTTTTGTTGCTGTTTAGTTGAAGGAAATTGTTAGAAAACCAGTGATTTAGCTCATTGAGACAGTCGGTGAGGATGGAGGGTGGGTGGGTGGAGTTAGGTTTTGATGACAAGTAGAGCTGTGTGTCATCAGCATAACAGTGGAAATGGACGCTGTATTTGCGGAAGATGTGACCTAGAGGAAGGAGGTAAATGATGAAGAGGAGGGTTCCGAGGACAGAGCCTTGGGGGACACCCGTGGAGATGGGGGAAGACTGGGAACGGAAGGATTTACGGTAAGCTGAATGAATTGAGTGCGGTCAGAGAGATAGGAGTTGAACCAGTCTAACGGGGTACCTGAGATGCTGCCAATGGAGGTTAGTCTGTTGAGGAGGATAGAATGACAGATGGTGTTGAAGGCAGAGCTTAGATCGAGAAGAATGAGGATGGGCAGAAGACCAGAGTCAGCAGCAAGAAGAAGGTCGTTAGTAATTTTTAATAGAGCTGGTTCGGTGCAAATGAACAAAATGTATGTCATTCTGATGAAGTGAGGTCATTTTTCTGACAGTTCTGAGCAGAACTCTGTGTTTAAATCTGGGATGGAGTTTTCTCTGCGTGGTTTTAGTCATGAAATAAACAAACCCATGACGTTGGAGCTGCTCAAGTCCTCCAAATCATTTATCAGCATTTTTAAAAACAAAATAGAATAGAATAGAATATATCTTTATTGGCGTATTTGCACCAAGGTACAAAGTTTTGAAATTGGCGCACGCACCATCCGAAGAGGGACGTACGCACGGAAGCTGCAGCAGTAATTAAACTGCGCCGCCAACAATCAGATATGGAAAAAGGAACATACAGTCGGATAATCATTGGTATTCAAAAAAGAATCTATCACATTTTGTCTTAGGACACTCTATGATAAAGTTGAAAAAACTACCAGCTTCAGCACGGATAAAGACAAAGACATGTTGCATTTGATGGCAAGCAGGGAGATAGTCCGTGAGTAATCATTTCAGATAAGCACAGTCTGCAGATGGCCTCAGCTCGGCTCCATCTGAATGCACACAGAGACCTCTGGGGGGAGGGGGGGCAGCGACAGTTTTCAACAGCTTTCGACTCCAGGAGAAGTTTCCAGTCAGCCTCTTTTCAAGGTTGCTCTGAGTCCCGATTAGATTAGTTGCTTTATTTATTTTCAGGCCAGGCTACAGTGTACTTTGACTGCAGCCTTGAAGTCCAGGTGCTGTCTAGGTCCAAATCGCCGAATCATGTGAGGTTCCGAGCTACAAATCCCCATCTGTGCCCTGATGAAGCCCGGTCGGCTGTAAACGAGTCCCAAAACGCACTGCAGGTCCGCGGCTGTCCACCACTGCTCCCATCGTGCGATTCAGCTCGTACAACAGCTGGGTCGTTGAGGTCATAGCCCGGATCAAAGAATCTTGTTGAGCAGGAAGTTTCGCCAGCGCGTTGATCGCCGCGGCAGTCTCCCTCAGCTTCCAGTAGCAGAAACCTCCGCCAATGCCAAAAAGCAGAGCAGCTGCCACCAATATTCCAATAATCCACAAATCTTCCACGTCTTCGACAGAAAGAACGGTCAGACACATTAACTTCCACTCGCCCCACGAGTCCATAATGTAGCTCACCGCATGCGTGTCGAGGGGGAACGCCGGTTCTCCTGGTCCGGAGCGCTTCGTGGAAAAAATTTTATCGATAGAGGAAACAGCCCACGCAATTAAATCCATTTTCAAATTGGTTCGAGTGAGCGCTGAAGAGTTACAGATGAGACAAAAATGCAAAAGCAGGGAGGAGGAAAACTTTAGGGAGGAGAGGAGCAGAAAGAGAAGCGACCTGCTTTGCCAAGTGCTGGAAGTAAAGATGGTCTGTTACAATCTGGTCTGTTACAATCAAATAAATGTGCTGCCAATACGTCAAACACATTCAGAATAGTCTTTTATTTCAAATTGCTGTTTTTAAACTGCAGATTATTATTTTTTTATATTTAAAAGTCCAACTTTCTCAAATTATTAGATTAAAATGTCAGATGTTTCAGCAAAATTTGGTCAACTTGTGTTTACAATTAAACTTTTGTTTATATTTTTTAAACACTTTTTTCATAAAGCAGTTTTTCATCTAGTTTTTTTTGTAACGCTGTTTTTTTTCTTCCAGATTTACTCTTAAACCAGTTAATTGTTTTTATTTCCAGAGGTTTGCAGATGAATCACACCTCGTTAATTATCTGAGCCGAGTTCATGTAAAGACGAGTTAATTCATGTTGGAGTGAAAATGAGATCGCACTGAAATAATGAAGCATCAAAGAAACCAAACAGATCTGAGAAATAACTTCCCACTGATTAATTAAATAATTAAACAAAACTTTTTTTTGTTTTTACTTAAACCACAAGTGGACCTGAGCGCAGAGACTCAGAACTTCTCTGGTTCAGGTTCGATTGAGTGTGGTGTCACCACATCTGTAGCCTGGTTAAAACCAGACCCTTGTCCTTCACTTCGCTTCGTACTAGGGTCTGGGACTTCTCCCATAGACAACGATTTCTCCGGTCGATTTTTGACCGGACCAATCAGAGAACAGAAGGCGGAGTTTTGTTAGTTTAGCCTGGCGAGGTCCAGGCTATCAGATAAATAGCTCAGAAACCACTCGGTGGATATTTTTTCTGCTACCAGTGTGTAATTATATGGCTCTAATTTACTGACTGTTGGCCTAGATGAAACATTTGAGATAAAATTCGATTTTTTATCATTTATTTTCGTAGCGCACCCGAGGCTGTTTGGAAAATGTCAAACCGAAACAATTTAAATCCAGCAGATTTGACCATTTCGTGAATTGATTTAGGAACTGTTAAGCTCAGGAACACTTCTGATATAACGTCAGCTATGAAATATATTTTTTCTCAGCAAAGAAATAATAGTTTTTTACCTTGTTTTCATGAAAATTCCTTCGTGGCGGCAGCCATTTTAACTGACGACGTCAGTCGACGTCGTTCAAAACTCCGCCTTCTGTTCTCTGATTGGTCCGGTCAAAAATCGACCGGAGAAATCGTTGTCTATGGGAGAAGTCCCAGACCCTAGTACAAAGCGAAGTGAAGGACAAGGGTCTGGTTTTAACCAGGCTACCACATCTGTAGAAAAGCTGTCACAAAGACAGGAGGGGAAAAAAAAAAAAAGTTCTGAAGAAACTTTACATCTGTCAGCTATTTTCTGAAGTCTTTACTAATAATCTAAACTGTGACTGAGCCAGACTTTTATTTTGAAGGGTATTGATGAACTTTATTTTGAAACTCTAGGTTCAGTTATTTTCCTGTTTCCTGCTGACCCTTTGACAGAATCCTCCTGAACATCAAATATCTGATTGCAGAGGACATGAAGATACATACAGGATCTTTGGGGGTGGCCATGATGGAAACATAGAAGGAAGAAAAGCATGCTGGGTAATATAGAAGACCCAGATGTTGCTGAGTCACTGGTTGTCATGGTGATTCCCACCTTATTTGGGAACACAAAGGCAACTGTAGCTCTTCATGCTGAAAAAGAGTAGATAGTAAGCCTCAGACAAACGGCCTTTGTTTGTAAACTATAAATGGCTCAAAGAACCTCTCGACCCGTGTGCAGCAGAAGGTTCTGATGGTACCACAGGTTCTACTTGATGATTCTACTGGGTTTTCTGAAGGAGACATACGTTTAAAAAGAGCTTTCACTTCCTGGTTGAAAGAGAAAATTCTGAGCTCAGAAACTTTAGAATAAATGAGAGTTTGGGTGTGTGACCTCTGACCTCTGAGAGGAAACCATCAGCCCTACAGCAGAGACACTGGGTGGAAAAAAAACAGGGATACCTATGACTGGACAAACTGTAAAAAATAAAAATAAAAACATGAGTTTGTTTGAAAATTGCAGATAAACATTCTAAAGTAAAATAGTAAACTCCTCAGTTTCATAGTGTAAAATGTTTTTGCAGGCTTTGATTTTTTTTTTTTAAGCAGCAGTGAAGAGCGTTGGCTTTTTGATGTGATTTTTTTTAAAACTTTGTTTTAATTTTGAATTTAACACCCTATTACAAAAAAAAGGTTTATGTTTCAAAATCATTCTGTAGTTTTGCTTCCTGTTGCACGCCCACTGTGTTCAGACGATCCTAACGGAGAACCTCTGTGTGTGTTTCAGCGGTGTGGGTTTGGCTCGAGCTCACTTCGAGAAGCAGCCGCCATCCAACCTGAGGAAGTCCAACTTCTTCCACTTCGTCCTGGCGCTGTACGACCGGCAGGGTCAGCCCGTCGAGATCGAGAGGACGTCCTACGTGGACTTTGTGGAGAAGGACAAGGTGACAGCATGCAGCGCATTTGTTTTTCTGACCCCACCAGCTGAAAAGAAACTAACACAGGGGTCAAAGGTCAAGCAGTGAAGAACTTTCTGCAATATTTTAGTTTTATCTTTAATGGTAGAAGTTCCTAAATGGTTTCTAAATACAACAGCATGTAACCATAGTCACCTGTCCGTGGATGGGATCTATCATCATGCAGCAGATGAAGTTTGTCCTTCAAGTTGTTGTTGTTGTTAGCAGAAGTGTAATGGGTCTGAACGTGTCCACAGCTGCAGATGTGTAGGGCGTTCCTGGTCTGCATTCTGCAGAACCCACCATTTAAATAACCAGAGAATCAGATGACCAAACATGGGCTCCAGGTTTACTGGGCCACAGAGGAGTTCTGGTCTGATGGCCATCATGTGAATGGTGGGTCTGTATACAAGACCAGATGCATTATGAGAAGAAGCCAAGCCAGTGTGAGATATTCTGGCCAAACGAGCCCAATTCATGGAGGTCCCACCTCACAATGTCCAGGACTTAAAAAAGATCTTCAGACATTTGTGGCCTCCCACAGTCCACAGTAGGCCTTGAGTGGTTGATAGCAGGTCTTCAGAAGACCACGGCAGACTTTCAGAGGACCACAGCAGACCTTCAGGGGACTACGGCGGGCTTTCAGGGTCTATGACGGGCCTTCTTGGGACCATAGCAGGTCTTCAGGGGTCTACAGTGGGCTTTCAGAGGACCACGGCGCGCCTTCAGAGGACCACAGCGTGCCTTCAAAGGACCACAGCGTGCCTTCAGAGGACCACAGCGTGCCTTCAGAGGACCACAGCGTGCCTTCAGAGGACCACAGCGTGCCTTCAGAGGACCACAGCGTGCCTTCAAAGGACCACAGCGGGCCTTCAGAAGACCATGGCAGACCATCAGAGGACCACGGCAGACCATCAGAAGACCATGGCAGACCATCAGAGGACCACAGCGTGCCTTCAGAGGACCACAGCGTGCCTTCAGAGGACCACAGCGTGCCTTCAGAGGACCACAGCGTGCCTTCAGAGGACCATGGCAGACCATCAGAGGACCACGGCAGACCATCAGAAGACCATGGCAGACCATCAGAGGACCATGGCAGACCATCAGAAGACCATGGCAGACCATCAGAAGACCATGGCAGACCATCAGAGGACCACAGCGTGCCTTCAGAGGACCACAGCGTGCCTTCAGAGGACCACGGCAGACCATCAGAGGACCACGGCAGACCATCAGAGGACCATGGCAGACCATCAGAGGACCACGGCAGACCATCAGAGGACCACGGCAGACCATCAGAGGACCACGGCAGACCATCAGAGGACCACGGCAGACCATCAGAGGACCATGGCAGACCATCAGAGGACCACGGCAGACCTTCAGGGGTTGATACTTGGCCTTCGGGGGACCACAGCAGACCTTGGGGATTCTATGGCAGACTTTCAGAGGTTGCAGTTTATCCAAGTTTTTGATAAAGAGCACTTTGTTCTGATAGAACTCTGAGACCATGAAGAGCCTTGTAGAAACATCCAGGCAGGATTTGGGATGTTTGTTCTTTGATTTGTTGCCAGCTGGCAGCAGATCCTCCGCCCACTCGCTCACCTCACCTCTGCATTGACCTCTAGTCTCTCAGCCCAACGCGCTGGGACTGAGCCAACGCCGGCAGGCACAGTTGGCACTGAGCGGCCAGCCGACTCGGGCTCAGGTGGGGGAGCGGAGTGAAATAAAATGGGGAATAAAGGCAGAGAAGAAGGACAAGAGGAAGGTCAGTGGAGAGGCTTGTTTAGTCTAATGTGATGAAGAGGAGAGATTCAGATTTATTTTATCTTGTGTCTCTGTCCTCGCCTGGCAGTGGGTGGACTAGAACAGGTATCTCAGTTCATGTGGGCTCAATTCAGTTCAGTTTATTTATATAGCGCCAAGTCACAGCAGAAGTTGTCTCAGGGCACTGAACAGGAACATTCACATATATTATAAAAGCCAATTATTAAAAGTTATCCATCTAAGGAATCCAGCAGTTTGTGCTGAAACGTCACTCGCAGTCTCCCATTATGAGCAAGCACACTGGCAACAGTGGAAAGGAAAAACTTCCTTTTAACAGGAAGAAACCTCCAGCAAAACCAGGCTCAGGATGAGCGGCCATCTGCCTCGACCGGCTGGGGTTTGAGAGGACAAGAAGGAGAAACGGACAAACATAGAATGACAGGTCCAGGTGTACTTTCTATTGAAAGAAAGACAAAACACATGTTAAAGATAGAAATAATTACAAATAAGAAACAGGTAGAGTAAGTAAAGACAGCAGCAGAGTGAGGAAATGTGGTCAATTTTTCCTCCAGCAATCTAAGCCTATAGCAGCATAAACTAAGGGACAGCTCAAAAAACCCAAGCTGACCCTATATAGTATTTTATCAAGAAGGAAAGTCTTAAAACTGGACAAAGTGTCAGCCTCATGGACAGAAACTGGAAGTTGGTTCAAGAGAGGAGCCTGAGAACTGACAGCTCTGCCTCTCATTCTACTTTTGGGAACTCTAGGAACCACAAGGAAATCTGCAGTCTGAGCAAAGTGCTCTGTTGGGAAAATATGGAACAATAAGATCTGTAATATAAGATGGAGCTAGGTTGTTGAGAGCTTTGTAGGTTAGAAGTAGGATTGTGAATTCTATTCTGGATTTGACTGGGAGCCAATAGAGAGAAGCTAAAACTGGGAAAATACTGTATGATCTTTACCATCAGCTCTCATTAAAACTCTGGCAGCAGCATTTTGGATAAATTTAAGACTTATTAAATATTTTTTTAGACACCCAGATAATAAACAATTGCAATAGTCCAGTTTAGATGTGATAAATGCGTGGACCATTTTTTCTGCATCTTTTTGGACAAGATGTTTTAACTTTAGTCACATTACGCAGGTGGAGGAAAGCAGTTCCGGTAGCTTTTTTAAACATGTGGGTTAACTTAAAAGTTATTCTGGTAAAAAATAACACCACTTTTTTTTTTTTTTTACATTAGAACTGGAAGCCAGATTCGTGTCATCCAGAGGAATGAAAGGATGCAAATTTGTTTTCTAAGATGCTCAGGTCCAAAAAGCACAACCTCTGTCTTGTCTGAGTTTAAATGCAGAAAATGAAGGGTCATCTAAGTTTCTATGTCTGTGTTTTTATGTCTGTTTTTTTACGTCTGTTTTTATGTTTTTATGACATGTTTGTAGTCTTTAGTAGCTGATTGGATTCACCCGGTTTCATTGATAAATACAACTGAGTATCATCAGCATACATTTTTTTTATCCTGATCACCTGATTCTTCTACTTTTAGCTTTTGTTACTTTAAGCTTTCTGCTAGCTTAATACTGTATTAACATTTGCTTTTAGCTGCAGTTTTGCTATTTTTAGTTTAGCCACAGTTCTGTTACATTTAGGTTTTTGCTAGCATTTTGCTGCATGTATCTTTTTGCTAGCCTTTTGCTACTTTTAGCTTATGTTTTGCTCTTTTTAACTTTTAGCTAGTTCAGCGGTGACTCAAAGTGAAAATGTGAACATCTTCTTTCTGTCTGTAAACTTTTATTAATCCTTCGTGAACTAAAGGTTCTTCATGCGTTTCTTTTCTTTCTTTCTTTTTCCAGGAGTACAACGGCGAGAAGACCAACAACGGGATCCACTATCGGCTTCAGCTCCTCTACAGCAACGGTGAGAGGAGCTCAGATTTAGTTTTTCCTCAAAGACTGAACCTGGAGTTGGACCAGAGAGGAGATCAGGGGATGTTTTTCACTCCTGCATCTCAGTTAAAGTCCAGACAAATAGTCAAAGGACAAGCGGTGTGGTTCTGGGCTTTGATCAGGGTTCTGGACTTGGGTCGGTATTTTGTAAAACTGCATTCTGCTCACGTTGCGTAATGAGCCGAACTGCTGTCGAATTTAACAAAACCTTCCTCCCTCCCCACATTAAAATAAAATACAATTCTTTTTATTTTATTTTTTATTGATAAACTGGGTTTAAAGGTCCACTGACATCATCTTACAAATTTGCATGTATTGATAGAAAATATATATATATATATTTTATCATTCAACTATGTTCTTTTTTGCAAACAAAATGATAAATTAAAGAAAATTCCTTTCAAACTGAATTTAAAAATAAAAACTGCTTTTCTCTCTGAAAAATCCGACTACAAGCGAATGCAACATTTGTGACGTAGGAAGGAGAACGTCTTTAGAACGCCCCATATAAATATTCATGGCGAACAAGAAATAAAACAACAAAATTATCAATCTAAGTTCAGATTTGAGCGATTTGTCTTTAGTTTTGGAAGCAGGAAGTTAGATGAGCAGAAACAGCAGGTTCTAGTTTAGGTCTGCACCCGTATGTACGTATTTGACTCACCTGTTCAGGAAACAGGGAGCTCAGTCCGAGGGGGGCAGCTTTATTTATTCCATTTTTGACGAAGGTCTTACATCTTTTGGGAAAGTGAAAAGGCTCACTTGTTCACTGATGATATTAGAACACACAAATGTGACACGCGAACCGGCAATTTTTAAGTTTTACCAAAAAAAGGCGATCTGGCAGAGAATGTGTTATGCGTTAACGGCAGACGAAGACTGAAGGTCCTGCTTCCTACGTCACAAATGATGCATTCGCTTGTAGTTGGATTTTTCAGAGAGAAAAGCTGTTTTTAATTGTAGACTCAGTTTGGAAGGAATTTTCATTATTTTATCATTTTGTTTGCAAAAACAAACATAGTTGAATGATAAAATATAGATATCTATATATATATATATAGCTATATATATATATATCTATATATATATCTATATANGATGTGTTTTTGAACAGAAGCATTTTAAAATGTCTCGAGACTACAGTTAACTTCATATTAATATTGTAGTGCATATGTTTTGTCTCCCGTGGGTCGTACAGTATCAGAAATCAAGAATAAATGGTTTGATCTGAAAATGGCTTCAAACAAACGTCTCGCCGCAGCACGGACAGGAGGAGATCAAGGAATAGTCTGAGATGGTGGACAATAAATGCCACGCTGCAAGACGCGTGCCAACATGTTTTGCAGCACAAATGGGTCATGCGCGCACCTCCTGGTCAGCGCGCAACCACATTCTGCAGGTTATATTTCGAATCAGATATAATAATCAATTGCTCCGATGGTGTTTGGCACAAGATCAGTCTTAATTCGTACTTGTTCTGCGGCGGTGTATGGGGATTTTATGTACCTGGGTGTTAATATGAGGAGCGGCTTTGATGACCAAGGGGAGCGCACGACTCACTGAAGCCTGCGCGACACACCAGACAAATTAAACTTAAAATTATAATTCTAATTCAAACAGAATAACCTATTGTCAAGAATAATTATGGTGCGTGATTTTTTTAAACCCAAAATATTTTCTAAATAACGAAATATGAAGTTATTCGTGGAGAAGATCCGTCTGGATGACAGCAGACTGACGCTCCTAAATTATACGACAGGTCCGGACCACTCGTAAATTTTGTTCGTATCTGAAGAAAATCGTAGGATACGAAAACATTGTTGAATGCCACAAATGATCCTAAATCACTCGTACGCACAGTTTAAGAACAAATCTGTGCGTACAAACGGTTTGTGAATGAGGGCCAATGTGCTCATCAACATTAGTCAGGCCACTTCAGTCTCTGCTTTTAAATCTTTTTGTTAAGATCTTTGGCAACAGTTCCTGTTTTAAACGTGCTATACAAACACATTTGACCTGACTAAACGCAGAGAACTAATTCTGCCATTGTATGGCAACATACGATGGATTCTTACTCAGAATCCGGTTTGCAATTCAATTCTTATTACAGTATTCTCAGTTTTTGTCTAAATCTTTTGACCTTTCATCTGACCTCTATTTGAATACTGATACCGTCTTGATAGAGAGGAGTTTTAATATTTATGCAGATGTATGTTATTGATTAAATATAGCCTTTAATAATTTAAGAGTCAATTGGTTTTACCCAAAATGTCCAAACATCCACTCATTCTCATCATCACACTCTTGATCTGGTTCTGATTTATGGCATGAACATTAATAACTTCATAATTCATTCAACCTTTATTTAGTCAGGTAAATCTTTTGAACCTCATGGGCTCATTTACGAAAGCGACCTGCTAAAACTAAAGAACAATGAACAGCAGTGATAGAATTTCATTAAACAATAAACAAACAAACAATAAACAATAGAAAACAAAAGAAAAAAAAAAAAAAAAAGATTTTTTTTTTTTAACAAAGTATCAAAAAACTAGCAAAACATTATAAGGTAGACGTATAAAATCAAAGACAGGAACAAATCTGCATTGGTTTTTGCCAGGATTCCAACAGATTCTGAAAACCATTTAGGGAGGTCAGGGCCGAGAGCTTCAGATCTTTTTGTAAGATATTCCATGAAGCAGGAGCAGAGTAGGAGAAGGCCCTTTTTCCAAGTTCAGTCCTCACTGACGGAACACTGCAGGTAATCATGTCCTGAGAGCGCACACTGTAGCTGCACTCACGCAAAGACATGTAGGAGGAGATGTATGAGGGCAGTAGACCAAGAAGTGATTTAAAGATGAAAATGTACCAGTGGAAGAGTCTGCGTGAGGTTAATGATGTCCAGTTAACCAGTGAATACAGGGTGCAGTGGTGGGTACGATAATCACAACCAGTTATGAATCTTAGTGCACCATGATAGACCACATCCAACATCTGCAGGGTGCTTTTAGGAGCATTCATGTAGAGAATGTCACCGTAATCAATGGAGGGAAGGAAAGTCACAGACACAAGGCGTTTCCTGACATTCAGTGATAGACAGGATCTGTTTCTGAAAAAGAAACCCAGTTTAACTTTCAATTTCTTCACTAGGTTTTCCACGTGGAGTTTAAAAGAGAGATGTGAATCGATCAGGATACCCAGATATTTATAGGAATCAACAAACTCAATAGGGACACCATTTGAAGAAAAAATCAGAGGAGGATCTGCTGGAACCGCCTTCCTATTTGAAAAAAACATCCCTTTTGTTTTATCAGCATTTAGGACAAGTTTGAGACGGAACAAATCTGACTGGATGATGTCAAAAGCGGATTGTAGTAACTGGAAAGCCTTAGCTACTGTTTTAGCTCGGCAATAAACAACTGTATCATCAGCATAGAAATGTAAGGATGCATCAGGGATGCAGTGACCTACATTAGCTATGTAGATTGTAAAGAGAGTTGGTCCTAAAACTGAGCCTTGTGGTACACCATTTTTAACTGTTAAATAGCTGGAAGAAGCACCGTTATGTTGAACACATTGCCTCCGATTGGAAAGATAGTTAGAAAACCAACCGATGGTGTGATCAGAGAAACCGATTTCTGAGAGCTTATGACACAGGATGTTATGATCCACAGTGTCAAAAGCTTTAGACAGGTCTAAGAAAAGTGCAGCACAATAGTCCTTAGCATCCAATGCTTCAACAACATCATTCAGAACCTTCAGAGAAGCAGTTGTTGTGCTGTGTTTTTTCCTGAAACCAGATTGATGGAGAGGTAAGATGTTAAATGAGTCCAGATAATTTTTGATCTGAGAGTTTATCAGTTTTTCTAGAACCTTGGCTAAGATGCAGAGTTTAGAGATCGGTCGATAATTGTTCAGTGAGGTGGGGTCACCTCCCTTCAGCAAAGGAAGAACAAAGGCTGTTTTCCAAGCATCCGGAATGGTGTTTATAATACATCCTCAAAGTCCTGTTCTGTCTGATCAGTTTTTAATAACCTTTGAGTTTACATTAAATGACTACAGTCAGAGTAAATTTAATTATAGCAGCCGCTTATCAGAGAATGCTGTAACCAAAAAAAAAAAAAAAAACTCTAGTCGTTTCCTTTCATGTTGCAGAGCAATGCAACAACTTTTTGACTTCTTCACAGAACAATGAGCTAGTCTTGTGTACATCGCTGGATAAAAGTGCTTCAGTAAAAAAAAAAATTAAAAAAAGGAAAAAAAGAAGATAATTCTGAGACAGCCAGTTTCATGGAACCAAAAAGTTTGATATAAAAATCTAAAAAATAAAAATAATAAAAGTTTGAGGTTAATCCATAGTGCTGCTGCTAGAGTTCTAATGAACATTAGGAAGGCCATGATTCATATACATTATTAATGATCTTATTGTTCCATATTTTCCTAACAGAGCACTTCACTCTGACTGCAGGTTTACTTCTGGTTCCTAGAGTTTCCAAAAGCAGAATGGGAGGAAGATCTTTCAGTTATCAGGCTCCTCTCTTGTGGAACCAACTTCCAGTTTCTGTCCATGAGGCTGACACATTGTCCAGTTTGAAGACTGGACTCAAGACTTTCCTTCATGATAAATCCTATAGTTAGGATTGGCTTGGGTTTCCTCAGCTATCCTTTAGTTATGCTGCTATAGGTTTAGACTGCTGGAGGACAAATCGACCACATTTCCTCACTCTGCTGCTGTAAAGACTTGCTCTACTCTACCTGGCTGTATTTGTAATTATTTATATAAATAGCATTGGTTTGTTTTTTCAATATTTTGCCACCAAACAGAAACACCTGAACCATAGAAACTACACAGAAAACAAAAGCCATACTGGAACCAAAACAACTACGGTACACCTGAACCATAGAAACAACATCTGGACTAATACATTTTTTGGTCTATATCTCTTTTCGAGGGTGGCACAGTCAATGGTGTAGTTGAACAGGGTATATGCAGGAATAATGAAGTTAATTTCAATACCTTTTCAAGACTTTTTCAAGACCTTCCAAAATAAATTCAAGACCTTATCGTCACTTTGTTTTATTAAGCAACAAATCTTTGATTTACAAAACTGCTGTTGTTTTCAATTACTGTAAATCTGTGAATCTCAAACCTACAACAGAACTGAGATACAGTGGAAAGAAAAAAGTTCAAAAGAAGAAACTGAACCACGACTAGGTTTAAGAAAATATAGCTTAGGTTACAACAAGACTCGTAGCTATTTTAAAGTAACTTGGTTGAACAATGGCGAATAAGAAATAAACACGGTTATTCTCGGCGACAGGCCTCAGCCATTCTTGAAAATCAGGCATCTCCAACCAGGAGTCAGAAAACTTGCATTTACCCATTGTTCTCACGGTCTCGCGGCAACTTACTCAAACACACAAGCTCAACTTGGAGATAAAGCAGCCGTGCATGCGCACAAGATAGGCCTAGCCGTAAAGGCTGTTGTAACCTGACACCCTAAATTTGTGCGAAGCAGTTTCCGAATCATCCGCGGTGAGGAAAACAAATATTCGTCATACATACTTTTTGCTGTCAAATTATTTAAAGCTAGAACAGCAAAAAAAATAATACCACATCAAATCGCTTTCAAGACTTTTTAATACTTTTCAGGACCCTTAATTTTCCCAAAATTGATTTATCAACTTTTAATAACTTTCAAGACCCTGCATATACTCTGTTGAAACTGTTGCCTCTCAGCAAAAAAAGGTTGCCGTCTTAAATCCTGGCCAGGGACCTTTCTGGGTGGAGTTTGCACCCTGTGACCCAAAAAGGAAGCAGTGGGTAAAGATGACTGATTGATGGATGGATTTCTTTTCTGTCCTTTCAAAGCCAGTCGAGGCAGATGGCTGGTTTTACTGAGTCCAGTTCTGGTTCTGCTAGATGTTTCTTCCTGTTCAAAGACAGTTGTTTCTTTCCACTGTCACCAATGTGGTTCTCAGGATGGTAGAACATGTTAAGATTTAATGCAGACTGCTGGTTTCCTTAGGTAGATAACTGTTATTAACTGGTATTTTGTAATATGCTGAAAATATACTGAATCGACTGTATAATAATATAATATAATGTATTTGAATTGACTGTATAATACAAACCGGATTACAAAAAAGTTGGGACACTAAACAATTTGTGAATAAAAACTGAATGCAATGATGTGGAGATGGCAAATGTCAATATTTTATTTGTAATAGAACATAGATGACAGATCAAAAGTTTAATCTGAGTAAATGTAACATTTTAAAGGAAAAATATGTTGATTCAAAATTTCACAGTGTCAACAAATCCCAAAAAAGTTGGGACAAGTAGCAATAAGTGGCTGGAAAAAGGAAATTGAGCATATAACAAACAGCTGGAAGACCAATTAACACTAATTAGGTCAATTGACAACATGATTGGGTATAAAAAGAGCTTCTCAGAGTGTCAGTGTCTCTCAGAAGCCAAGATGGTAAGAGGATCACCAATTCCACCATTGTTGCACAGAAAGATAGTGCAGCAATACCAGAATGGTGTTACCCAGCGTAAAATAGCAAAGACTTTTAAGTTATCATCATCAACCGTGCATAACATCATCAAAAGATTCAGAGAATCTGGAACAATCGCTGTGCGTAAGGGTCAAGGCCGTAAAACTCTACTGGATGCTCGTGATCTCCGGGCCCTTAAACGTCACTGCACCTCAAACAGGAATGCCACTGTCAAGGAAATAACAGAATGGGCTCAGGAATACTTCCAGAAAGCATTGTCAGTGAACACAATCCACCGTTGCCAGCTGAAACTCTACAGTGCAAAGAGGAAGCCATTTCTAAGCAAGCTCCACAAGCTCAGACGTTTGCACTGGGCCAGGGGTCATTTAAAATGGAGTGTGGCAAAATGGAAGACTGTTCTGTGTCAGATGAGTCACGATTTGAAGTTCTTTATGGAACACTGGGACGCCATGTCATCCGGACCAGAGAGGACAAGGATAGCCCAAGTTGTTATCAACGCTCCGTTCAGAAGCCTGCATCACTGATGGTATGGGGTTGCATGAGCGCTTGTGGCATGGGCAGCTTGCATGTCTGGAAAGGCACCATTAATGCAGAGAACTATGTTCAGGTTCTAGAACAACATATGCTCCATCTAGACGTCATCTCTTTCAGGGAAGACCCTGCATTTTTCAACAAGATAATGCCAGACCACATTCTGCAGCAATCACAACATCATGGCTACGTAGGAGAAGGATCCGGTACTGAAATGTCCAGCCTGCAGTCCAGATCTTTCACCTATAGAGAACATTTGGTGCATCATAAAGAGGAAGGTGCGACAAAGAAGGCCCAAGACGATTGAACAGTTAGAGGCCTGTATTAGACATGAATGGGAGAGCATTCCTATTTCTAAACTTGAGAAACTGGTCTCCTCTGTCCCCAGACGTCTGTTGAGTGTTGTAAGAAGAAGGGGGGATGCCACACAGTGGTAAAAATGGACTTGTCCCAACTTTTTTGGGGATTTGTTGATGCCATGAAATTTTGAAACAACATATTTTTCCCTTAAAATGATAAATTCTCTCAGTTTAAACTTTTGATCTGTGATTTGTGTTATGTTCGGAATAAAATAACAGATGTTGGCACCTCCACATCATTGCATTCAGATTTTATTCACAATTTGTTTAGTGTCACAACTTTTTTGGAATCTGGTGTGTAATATAATATAATATATTTGAACTGACTGTAGTTGTATTCGTTTATGGATACGTTTTCAATTTAAATATAGGATGTGATGTTTTTGCTGTAAAGTGCACTGGGATTATAGTTATTAAAAACTGGTGATATTTAAATAAACTAAATCATATTTTAAAAAACACACAAAAGCGAACACTAACAACTTGCTGAACCTGTTCTATGTTTATATGTTTGTGTTGTTCATCTTGTTGGCACTTTGTCGCTGTGTGTTTGTTTTCTCACCGCTGTGGTCAATGTCGTCCGTATCGCTGTCCACAGAGTCCTCGTCATCGTTGGGGTTTCCGCGGGTTATGATGAGGTCACTAGGTCCTGCCATGTCAGCTTCCCCTGCAGGAGGACGTTATGGAGCTGGTTACAACACTCCAAAAATACACCACACGCGTTGCAGCTCCGCCCCGCTCCGGTCCGACCTCCGCAGCAAATACGCACCCATTATAATCAATGAGATAAAGTACACTGGCTCCGCACGGCGGCGGTGAGCTGCGGCGAGCGGACGGCAGTCCGTCAAAATTAGAAATTTTTCTATTTCTGCCGGATGACGGAGCTGTGCCGGAGTCAACTTTTGAAGATTACGTCGCACCAACAGGAAAAGGAACGAGCACAACTTCCGTATTTACAAAATAAAATCACCACGGGCGGACTAATCCTAGCTCTATACGGATTTATTTGTACAAAAATGCTGTCAAACTATCATTTATGACTATTCTATGACTAAACTATTATATTTATGACTATGACTACACCTAATAACGCAATACAAGAAATAAATAAATAAAAAAGTATTTTATTCTGAAATGTAAACATCACTTCCTGTTGCTCAAACCATGTCCTGTCGCTTATTTACGAGAGAAGATCAAGGCAGCCTTTACTGTTGTTCTCCTTCTTCCACCGAATGAATTGTTTTGTTCTGACTTCATTATTTATCACTTGATTTATCGCGCAATCTCACAATTCCCGCGCATGCGTCTTGGAGCGGCGCATCCAGGCGGACCTGAGCTGAGCGGAGGCAGTGGACTTTGGACTCGCTCAGCTGCGACCTGCGGAGCGGAGCGGACACGGACCGCGTGTAGTGTATTTTTGAGACCTGCAGCAGGAGTGTTTCATTCAGGCTTTACCTGGAGAGGGGGTCATGCTTACAGCCCCCAGGTCCTTCCTGAGACGCTCCATCTGCTCCTGCTGCTTCCTGCTCTGAGCCTCTTTCTGAAGAACAGGAAGTCACATGTGAGGAACACACTCTGCAGCAAGTTCAGGACCTTACCAAGCTCCGCCCACAGGGCCGCATTTCATTGGCTAATGCCCATACAGGGTATATGCAGGAATAATGAAGTTAATTTCAATACCTTTTCAAGACTTTTTAAAGACCTTCCAAAATAAATTCAAGACCTTATCGTCACTTTGTTTTATTAAGCAACAAATCTTTGATTTACAAAACTGCTGTTGTTTTCAATTACTGTAAATCTGTGAATCTCAAACCTACAACAGAACTGAGATACAGTGGAAAGAAAAAAGTTCAAAAGAAGAAACTGAACCACGACTAGGTTTAAGAAAATATAGCTTAGGTTACAACAAGACTCGTAGCTATTTTAAAGTAACTTGGTTGAACAATGGCGAATAAGAAATAAACACGGTTATTCTCGGCGACAGGCCTCAGCCATTCTTGAAAATCAAGCATCTCCAACCAAGAGTCCGAAAACTTGCATTTACCCATTGTTCTCACGGTCTCCTGGCAACTTACTCAAACACACAAGCTCAACTTGGAGATAAAGCAGCCGTGCATGCGCACAAGATAGGCCTAGCCGTAATAGCTGTTGTAACCTGACACCCTAAATTTGTGCGAAGCGGTTTCCGAATCATCCGCGGTGAGGAAAACAAATATTTGTCATACATACTTTTTGCTGTCAAATTATTTAAGGCTAGAACAGCAAAAAAAATAATACCACATCAAATCGCTTTCAAGACTTTTTAATACTTTTCAAGACCCTTAATTTTCCCAAAATTGATTTATCAACTTTTAATAACTTTCAAGACCCTGCATACACTCTGCCATAACACGTCACAGCGCAGCTTCCACGTGCGTGCCGGTCTCACAAAACAAACGCTACGGTAGCGTTTGTGAGACCGGCACCACATGCTACTTACATTGCTAGCTAGCATACGTGCAGAATTTTTTTGCGTCAGGGCTGGAAAAATGGTCCTCCACCGTCAGTGGGGTATCTGTACAGGAGATGTCAGGTACCCTGACCGTATTTGTGGAAGTAAAATTCACCGTTTCCCTATATGTGAAACTGAATGCCTTGCTTGGATCAAAGCTTGTGCACGACCACAAAACTGAACAATTATTTCTTTCACCAGCAGAGAAGGGTTGACCTGCTTTTGAAACCTGCTAGTTAACAACACGCGGTCACGATGAGAGAAAGCCACAGTTCACTGAACGTCCTGGAAGTTGGGAAGAAACAGCTCTGCTAACTCCACATGAGCTAGCTAACACAACGAGCTCTACTGTCGATTTCACCTAAAACTGCACAAAATCGTGACACGAAGGCTGGATTTTAACTAACACACCGAACGGCTGAGCTCGTTAGCCCTCACAAAAGTCGCTGTCGGCGTGTTTAGCAGCTAAAGCAGCAACGGCTAACCAACCACTTAAGGAATGAATGGAGATTACAGTTAGCATTAGCTTTGCGACCAAGGCACACTCAAAGTTTTGCCAACAACAGAAATCACTGATTTCAAAAGTAACCCTCAAAACCATGAATGCCTGACTTACCCAGCCTTGCAGGACAATAGGCATCAGTGATCCTGTCCACAGCTGTAATAATGCTGAGCGTGTGAGGAGCTGCTGTTTTCCTCATCAGACAGTAGCATTAGCTGTGACGCGCACGCTGTTGGAGGCATCGCGTGGCTCAAACAACTTGATAACGTCCAAAAAAAAAAAACATGAACTTGTTGGTTCCCCTGTCCATTGTCATGGCTGATATTTTGTTGGAATCTGGCAGAAATGATACACTATTCGACTCAGAAATACCCTGCAGAGTCAGTCGACGCCATGTTTACATTGAAACTAATGCTGCGCTTGGGAGACATGCAGACCGGTCGGAGCTTAGGGGGCGTTTCTGGGCGGAGCTTGGTAAGGTCAACCTAAACCTGTCCTGAGATAAAATTGGACTACTGGAACGAGCTGATCCAGTTCATTATGTTGTTGCAGACAAATCTTCTGATCTGGGATTTTATTAAAACCAGAATCATTGAACAGTGAAGCTTTGACTGACAGATTAGGTCGAAGCTGAACCCAAAATGCTCTACAGCAGGTGATGAGTTCAGCCTCTGTTTTCCAGTTTGTTTTAAGACAGAACGTTTGCTTTGTAGTACAGCCCTCAGATAAACAGACAGATAAATAACCAAAGAAATGTACAAACATGCTCACCAGCTGCCTGCGGAGTCGTTCATATTCAGGCCGGTAGTCCCTGAGGAGACAACATGTTCAGTTCCTGATGTTTCCTGACCTCTGACCTGTCCGTCTTAGTTTTACGTGTCCATGGAGTGATGACGCCCCGATCAACCCATTGATCAGCTGATACAACTTACCTCTCATACTCTTTAGCAGCATCTTCCACCTGAACGAACAGCTGATCCAGTCCACTTCCTGTCACAGCGGACACGCCCACCACCTACAGACAGAGTCAGAATAACTTTAAAAGGTTTAAAACAGACGAGACAAGGCCAAGTTTCCTCTGTGAAACATCTCGTCTTCTTCCAACAACAGTCTGTAAATGTCCAGGACCCGAGGAGAAAAGGTGTTGGAGGGCATGTTGTCCCTTTCTGGTCTGATGAAGGATTCTAGCTGGTTAACAGTTCTGGGGTCTGGGTATTTATGGATGTTTTGTTTCAGCTGGTAAGTGGCCAGTTCACCAGCTAGACTCTTCTATGAAGCCATGCAGTTGTACTGGATGCTCTTTGTGAAATATGAAATATGCAAGACCTTCCCTAAACAAAGGCCTCTGAATAGAAACTGATTGCAAAGCACCTGATGAGACATTAGAGGCTAGTCATCATAAAGTATTTATACATGGAGTATATACATACATATATACAGATTCATCATGAACGCATTCCCTACTATCTTTTGCATATGCTTACAGT
>JBBPBX010009594.1:39305-59768 GCA_038048925.1 Garcialebias charrua | reverse complement strand
GCACCGACCAGGAGGTGCGCCCTGACCAGGAGGTGCGCACTGACCAGGAGGTGCGCACTGACCAGGAGGTGCGCACTGACCAGGAGGTGCGCACCGACCAGGAGGTGCGCCCTGACCAGGAGGTGCGCACTGACCAGGAGGTGCGCCCTGACCAGGAGGTGCGCACTGACCAGGAGGTGCGCCCTGACCAGGAGGTGCGCACTGACCAGGAGGTGCGCGCATCATTTGTGCTGCAAAACATGTTGGCACGCATCTTGCAGCGTGGCATTTATTGTCCACCATCTCCTGACCACCTCCTGTCCGTGCTGCGGCGAGATGTTTGTTTGAAGCCATTTTCAGATCAAACCATTTATTCTTGATTTCTGATACTGTACGACCCACGGGAGACAAAACATATGCACTACAATATTAATATGATGTTAACTGTAGTTTCGAGACATTTTAAAATGCTTCTGTTGAAAAACACATCCGACACTTGCGGGGGGGTGGGGTAGCGGTGCGCCACAGCTCTTCTGAATAAGTGAAACTGTAACACAGTACACTAAAATTAAAGGTATTTGACCATCCGACACTTGCGGGGGGTGGGGGGGTAGCCACAGCGCCACTGAGAGCAGATCTCCGAACGCGTGAAGTTCCTCCTTTTACTTCGAGTTTGAATGAATGGACACTTCCTGCTGTCTGAAGGCAGGAAGCGTGGCCTTATATGGTGTTTTGAGGGGTGGAAATTATGTAAATTACCTTCCCGCGAGCACGCGCAGGTGAGTAGAACAGGTGGGATCCATCAACTTTAAGCAGCCCGTTTACACGCTTTTCCTGTGGATAGAAGACTTTGTTGGATCTGACGTGGCATGTTCGTACGAACGCTTCGTACGAACAAAAGTAGGAGAAATTTAGGATAAAAATACGAACATTTTCGTGCATGAGGCCTTTACATTGATTCTACCTATAAGTGAGAGAGGCAAACTATTCCATCTTTGGAGGTCCAATTTAATTTTAGAAATTAAAGGCAAAAAATTAGCATCAAAAAGAGAACTTAATGATCTTGTTACATTAACACCCAGATACTTAAAGACCGTGTAAAGTGAATTTCAACATTTTCTTAAATAAACATTATAAATGTGATAATTGTAATCTTGTAAATGAGTAAAAAGTCTCAAAATTGTAGCTCAATTAATTTTGGAGTTATAGAGCAAACTGTGTATAAACATATTTCTGGTTCAGGATTTTTTAGGCGTGTTTTAAACGTGACCGCGTTTCGTCACGCGGTCCTCATTAGTAGAGCCCCCACCCCCTGCAGCTCCGGCCGTATAAATTCGCCTCGGTGGAGCCGTTCACTCGCGAATCGCAGACAGCATCAGATAGCAATAGCATAGATATTTTGTTCATTGTTAGCTAGCTAATCAATTATGCCTCGTTCGTGCATCTTCCCTGGATGTCGCAATGGTCAGGGCACCCGTACAAATCATAACATGTTTTTATACTGCGTCGTTTTATGCTGAGTATCTGTAATGCCTGGTTGGGACAATGGTTAGAGCGCTTGCCTTCCGTCCCAAAGCCCACGGGTTCAAATCCCGCATGGTGCAACTCTTTTTTTTTTTTTTTTTTAAATTCATTCCAGATTAAAAACACACAAGAAAACTATTTACAAAAACAGCGTAACTCTTGGAAAAAGTAGCTGCTGTTACAGACAGAACTCGGATAAAAACAGAGCAGGTTTACTGGCTCTGCTGTCTGCCTCAGTGCCTCTCCACTGTGGGACACGAGCAGGACCAGCGCAGCTGCCTGAAACCACGCCCACGCACTGACACGCCCCTAGCGTTCCAGACCAAGAGAAAATAAGGTTTTTTCATGATTTTTGAGACTTAATTTTATAAGGTAAACAATGTTTTTAATCAGTCAGATTTAAATGGGTGATTAATAACACATATTTATGCCATGTGACAAACTAAAAACACACATTTAATTTCACTTTACACGGTCTTTAAAACCAGAGCTGCTCAATTTAAATGGTATGTCACAGTTCAAAAGCTTTAATGCAGCTGCGTTAATTGGATAACATTCACTTTTAGCAATATTTACTTTATAACCAGAAAATGATCCAAATCTCTGAAAAGCAGATAAAATTGATGAAATTGAAAGAGTAGGATTTGAAACATATAACAGTAAATCATCAGCATAAAGAGATAGTTTGAATTCAGAACCTAATCGGGAAAGCCCAGTAAAAATGTTAGATGTCCTTAAAAAAATTGAAAGCGGCTCAATGGCCAGAGCAAACAATAGGGGGGATAATGGACATCCTTGTCTTGTGCCACGAAAAAGTCTAAAAAAACTAGATTGAATACCATTAGAAGAGACACTAGCATGAGGAGAAATATAGAACAGACGTATCCAAGAAATAAATGCATCACCCAATCCAAACTTCCTTAAAACTGCAAATAAATAATCCCATTCAACTCTGTCAAACGCTTTCTCAGCGTCAATCGAGATAACTACTTCAGGTGTTTCAGTAGTGGTTTTGGAATAAATAATGTTTAAAAGTGTACGGATATTAAAAAATAGTTGTCTCCCCTTAACAAATCCAGTTTGTTCATGTGAAACAATAGTTGGAACTATATTTTCAAGACGACAAGCCAAAGCCTTAGCAAGAATCTTAGCATCTACATTTATTAAAGATAAAGGTCTATATGAACTACAAAGATTAGGATCTTTATCTTTTTTTAAGAGGAGACTAATAGAGGCTTGTGTTAAAGTATGGGGGAGATTACCCTTTTGTAATGATTCGATGTATACAGCATGAAGTATCGGAAAAAGCCTGTCCTGGAATTTTTTTAAAAAATTCAACAGGAAATCCATCTGGACCAGGAGCTTTGTTGCTTTGCATGTTTTTCAGGGCAGTAACAATCTCCTCAATGGATAAAGGCAAATCAAGTTCCCTAGCAACATTTGAATTTATCACAGGAAACTTGAGACTATCAAGAAACTGATTCATTTCATTAGGATTAGATGGAAATTGAGATTTAAATAACGAAGAATAAAATGACTGAAAAACTGAATTAATAGTATTGGGATCGTGATGCAAAGTGCCTGATGAGTCCATTATCTGTGGGATCATCTGCGAAGCTGCCCGACGACGCAGCTGATGAGCGAGTAATCGGTTAGCCTTATCACCATGTTCATAATAAGTAGAACGTGATCGTAAAAGAAGACGCTCTGCCTCATTGGTGGTGATAAGATCAAATTTAGTTTGTAAGTCAACCCGCTGTTTAAATAAACTAGGTGAGGGAGAGTCAGCAATTTGTTGATCAAGATTAGTAATATTAGCACTCAGTTCTAGCAATTTCGCCTTACGCATCTTAATCAAATGGGCGGAATATGAAATTATTTGCCCTCGTAAAAACGCTTTTAGTGATTCCCATAGTAAAGAATATGAGATTGGATCATTCTCGTTTTGGTTTATTGTAATGAAATCATCAATTTGAGCTGAAATAAATGTATTAAACTTTTCATCTGAAAGAAGAAGGGGGTTGAATCTCCAAGGTGTGACATACCGATGTTGAAAAGCAAACTTAATATCTAATGAAAGAGGAGCATGATCAGAAATTACAATAGGCTGATAATCAACAGATAGAACATTTGGTAACAGCTTAGTGTCAACAAAAAAATAATCAATACGAGAGAAAGACTGATGTAAATGGGAAAAAAAAGAAAATTTCTTGATTTGGGGATTATAAAATCTCCAAGGATCAACACATCCATTTTTTGACATAAAATCCGAAAGTGATCTAGCCATTAATGATGGAACCAATCTGCGTGGGTGAGACCTATCTAAATTGGGGTCGGTGACACAGTTCATATCCCCGCCTACTATGACGAAATTATTGTCTAAAGAAGGAAGAGATTCAAATAGTTTATTCATAAATCTTGGATCATCAAAATTAGGAGCATATATATTAACTAGCAGAACTGGGATATGAAATAAAGTACCAGAAACGATTAAATATCTGCCGTTTTTATCTGATATAACTTTAGAAGCTGAGAAATGAATAGATTTACCAACTAAAATAGCAACCCCCCTGGCTTTAGAATTGAAATTTGAATGAAACACCTGAGAAACCCAAGAACATTTTAGCCTGACCTGATCTTTGATACGCATATGGGTTTCCTGTAAAAACACTAGATCAGCTTTGAGACGTTTCAAATGGGCAAAATTTTTTGACCTCTTAACTGGGCTGCCCATACCTTTAATATTCCAGCTCAAAAATCTCACAGAAGAGCCCATTTGTGGAATATTCACATTATTATCATTAGACATATTTCAAATGAATTGGAAAAAAAGGCACAAAAACAATCTGAATATAATGCAATGCTCCCCACACAAAACAAAAGACACACACCCAAAAAAAAAAAGAATAAAATAAAACAAATAAACACCCCCCACCACCCCCCTCCCCACAGCACTTACAACGACCCCATCCCCAAACGATGGAGTACCCAGTGCAGACTCCAGACGGAGTCAAAACTCTAAAGTTTATGCTTACGGTTTGTAGCAACGTAGTAGCAGAAAAGCTGCAGTTTGAGCTCCCACAAGCTCATCAGGATTCATCAATGTGGCACATCTTTGGAAAGTTTTAAGTCTTCAGTGAGTTGATGAAGACAGTGGCCTCTTCTGGTGAAGTAAACTCCCTCTCTGTGCCGTTGTGTGTGACCCGAAGTCGCGCTGGGTAGAGCAGTCCAAAACGGATCCCAGGGATCTCCCGCAGCTGACGGCGAACATCATTAAATGCGGCGCGTGCACGTGCCGTCCTCGGCGTGTGGTCAGGGAAAACAGACAAGCGTGTGTCACCCATCATGATCCGCTGCTGGGTCCTGGCTCGTCGCAATATGTCCATACAGTCAGAAAGATAATGCAGGCGAACAATTATAGGACGAGGTCTCTCACCAGATTTAGGTTTTGGTTGGGAAGTGCGATGGGCGTGGTCCACCAGCGGCTCCTTCTCCAGCTGAAACGCATCTTTAAGCAACGTGGAAACAGATGTAGATGAAATGGAGAAATCTTCAGAAATTCCTATCAGCCGCAAATTATTGCGACGAGATCTGGCTTCAAGTTCATCACACTTAGTGTCCAGTCTTTTAAAGTCAGCGGACAGCTGTTCCACTGTAGCCTGCAGGGAGGTGATGTCATCGGAGCATGTGGAGCATGACGTCTCCAGCGCGCCCACGGTGTCCTTCAACGCACGCACATCATGCTGAATGGTTGAAATACTGCTGGTTAATTCCGACTTCACTGCGAGGAGCTCAGCTTTTATATTCGATAAGTTTTCAGTAAAAGCTGCTTGGAGTTCTGTCTTGAAAATAGCTGCCATTTCAACCCGCAGAGCTGACAGCAGCTCGGCTTTGAAAGCAGCTGAGGTAGAGCTGTCAGAGTGCTCCTCCGTGCAGGAGGGTGTGTCAGCGCGTGGTGGAGACGCCGACTTCTGTGCAGATGATTTAAGTTTCGGAGGCATCTTGGTTAAAAAGCCGACACTTGAGACTTGAGACGGGTTATAATAGCGGCCAAAAAAAGAATAAATACTGAGAAGACGTGTTAAACCATCAAAAATGTGCCAAAAAAAAAGCAATTATTAGTTGCTGCGGGAGCTCAGCTTGAACGCGTCCTACCCTGTCATTCGCTCAACCGGAAGTCAGGCTTTTCATAGTAAATGGGAGATGCGTCGTAACCCCGAAACGTCATAACTCGAGACCGTCGTAACCCGAGGACTACCTGTACATGAAAACAAATGATGAAGTGATTCTTTTCATCCCTCCAGGGAGCAGCTCAGCTGGCGAAGGAGGTGAGCGAGAAGCTGGAGGAGGCAGAGGAGCAGTGCAAAGACTCCCTGCAGTCAGAGTGGGAGGAATGCAGACCTTGTCTGGAAGATGCATGCAAAACCTTCTACACCTCCACCTGCCACAGGGGCTTTGCCTCCTTCCAAGCTAAGGTATTCAAATCAAATCTTCCCACGTTGTTGAAAGAAACGATGACGGGAAATAAACCGACACATTTATCGTGTGTCCGCTTCTGTGAAATTAAATTTTAAGCCCTCAAGTCTCCAAACGGCATTAATAGTAGGGCTGTAGCCTAGTGATACAATAATCTCACGATACGATACATGATATTCTGCTCACGATACGTTGTATATTACGATATTCAGCAAACGATACAGTTCAATACACTTTTGCAATTTTCTGAAAGATTTTAGAGGGACAGAGTGATTTTGGTGACATTGTGTGACTGTTATAGACTTGGATTGAATTGATTTAACTGAAAACTGATTAAAAGCACCAACTACACAATACCTGGCTCTGGTTGGACATGGACACAGACTTAAAGTCGACAGCTGGACAAAATGAATCAAAGAAGTGGTGAGAAAACATGTTTCTTTCAATTGAAACAGTAAAAACTGTAGCTTACATGCATTTGTAAAGTTACATAAAGTGCACCAAGTGCCCTGCTCTGAATAGTTTGAAACCTTTTTAACCTTGACATCTGAAGGAATCACTCTAAGTGCTTGGTAAGTAAACTGTAATATGACTTCTCCAAAAACAGTCTATAATTCAAGTAATGAAGAACATTTAACTTCAAATGCACCCATCTTAGCAGAGCAGCTTAAGGCCTGTAGATAGACCCTGACTAATAAGTGAACTCTAAACAGAAAGTCTACTCTGCAGACCTATTCACTCTCCCGGCGAAGCAAGCAGTGAGTGAGCAGGGTGACTGTTGGATGTTACGATACTTGCAGACGAATATCGATTTTTTTTTCCTAGGAAAGAAAAAATCAATACAGGTAGTCCCCGACTTACGAGCGCTCTTACTTACGAGGATCCGGACTTACGAGCTGGCAAATTTTTGGAAAAAAACGCAAAAAATACTGAGTTTTTCTGTGTTTTTTCACCACAGTTCGTTAGCTAAACATGTGGACACACGTTTCCGATCATTTTTATGCACTCATAAGCAGTTTTTCGATGAAAAACGAGTGTTCGTAGTCGCGCTAGCAAAACCGTTCCAACTTACGAGCGAAATTCCGGACTTACGAGACACGTGGCGGCCGTTCCAAATTACGAGATTTCCGTGTTACGAGCGCCTCGTTGTAACGGAACTCGCTCGTAAGTCGGGGACTACCTGTACTGTATATAAATCGCAAAATCGATATTACTACACAGCCCTAATCAATAGACAATAAAATCAGACGCAAAATTTGCATTACAGGTGGAAAACTTTTTCCAAAGAGTCTCCAGGCGCTTCGGACCTCGAGAGCCCCCCATGAAAGCAGGGGAGGTCCTGGGGAACCAGGAGCCCGACGACTCCGAGACGGACGTGATCCGAATCGAGGATTCCTTCAACCGAGTGATGAGCCGGGCCGGCTCCGTGGTGAACCGCAGCGTCGCCCTGGCTTCCAGGATGAGCAGCAAGCTGGACGAAGTCCTTCAGAGAGCTTTCCTGAACGCCACCGCATCCCTGACAGAAGAAAGCACCTCTGATCCCTTCTCCCCCAGCCAGGACTCGGGCTTCCTGAGGGGAGTGGGCCTGGAGGAGGTGCTGGGGTCCTTCTTCGACTTTAGCAAGAGCGTGGTGGAGGAGTTTGGAGCTGTAGTGACGCAGGTGTTCGATGACCTCCACCAGGCGGTGGAAAAGGAGAAAAAGAAAGGTAGCGCAGGTCCACCATATTGGAGGCACACATACTCATAATCGGACTAATTGTTAATCGATTGTGTTTGTTGGTGCAGAAAGGGAAAGATCACCTCACTTCCTGCAGAACAGGAAGTTGTGCAGAGATCTTCGCAGACAGACGTCTGAGTGCTGGCGGCTGCAGAACAAGTGTGAGGCCTGCCAGGGGGCTCTGCTCACAGGTGAAGCACCATGGTCACTTTGTGTTTGCCAACTCTCAAGCAGGTTGTAGTTCACCTTCTTTCTTACCCAGAATGCCCCAGTGTTCGGGAGCTGCACGTTGAGTTGGATGAAATTTCCCAGCTGCTGGAAGTGTCCAAAGAGCAGCACGATGAGATCCTGTCCATCGTCCAGCGCCACGCCGACGAAACTGTCCAATGGCTGAGCACCATGGCGGCTGAATTCAGCTGGGTGGCTCAGGCTGCGAGCAACGCCAGTGCTCCTCAGAACATCTTCAGCATCACAACGGTGAGCAGGAGCAGCCGAAGGAGCAGTGAAGAGAAGTTGGGAACAAAAATGCCAGTGAAAATGTGAATGCTGAGAGCTGAATGACTGCTGAAGCAGCTGAAACAGAAGTTAAAGCTAATCAAAGCAGAACAATATACTGTAGCTAAAAAAACACCAGCTAAATGTAGCAAAAGACTTTCTAATAGCTAAAAGAAGCAGAACGTAAGCTAAAAACAGAAAAAGGTAAAAAAAATAAAATGTATCAAAAGGCTAGCCAGAAATTCAAAGTAGCAAAAAGAGGCTAAAAGCTACAAGTTGCTCAAGGCTTGTTAAAAGTAGCAGAACAATAGCTAAAACCTAAAATGAATAAAATGGCAAAAAATAAATAAACCAATAAATAATAAACTAAATAGCAGAACAATAAAAAAAAGGTAAAAGTAGCAAAAAACTTTCTAATAGCTAAAAGTAGCAGAACATGTTAAAAACAAACAAACAAAAAAGCTAAAAATAAATACATAATCAAAAGGCTAACCAGACGTTCAAAGTAGCAAAAAGAGGCTAAATGCTACAAGTAGCTCAAGGCTTGCTAAATAGCAGAACAATAGCTAAAACCTAAAATGAACAAAATAGCTAAAAGCTATAGCAGAACAATAGCTAAAAGTAAAAAACAAAAAAACAAACACCAGCTAAATGTAGCAAAATACTTTCTAATAGCTAAAAGAAGCAGAACGTAAGCTAAAAACAAAAAAGGTAAAAAATAAGAAGTATCAAAAGTCTAGCCAGAAATTCAAAGTACGGTAGCAAAAAGAGGCTAAAAGCTGCAAGTAGCTCAAGGCTTGTTCATTCATCCAACCTTTATTTATACAGGCTAGCCTCATTGAGCCACGGGGACTCATTTACAAGAGGGACCTGTTTCACTCACACCCAGGGTCAATAGAGTTACCAATCAGCCTAACATACTGTACATGTTTTTGGACTGTGGGAGGAAACCGGAGTACCCGGAGAAAACCCACGCATGCACGGAGAGAACATGCAAACTCCACTCAGAAAGGCCTCCGGACCGGGCTTTGAACCGGTGACCTGCTCGCTGAGAGGCAGCAGCTCTACCAGTTGTGCCACCGTGCTGCAGAACAATAGCTAAAACCTAAAATGAATAAAATAGCAAAATAAATAAATAAATAAAAAATAAACTAAATATAGCAGAACAATAGCTAAAAGTAAATAGCAGATGTAAGATATATGAGTCAGTGTTAAACTGACACACTACCTTAATTAATTACTATTCAGGTTGAATAGTAATTCATGGATTATTTTCTTTTTCAGGTTTACCATAACACTTCTGTGATCATTTATGATGGATAATAAACCAGAAAACCATAAAGTGACAATGGACACGTTAAATATAGTTTACATGTCAGAGACACTGCCTTTTATTTAACAATAGATCACTAAATTTAACACCATTACACTTGAGTGACTGATTTCAATTTCTTACAAATTAAACTCCTCAGCAAATTTAATTGTAAACAACAGACATAAGTAATGAGTTGATAGCTACTGTATTACTTTATCTGTAGGCTCTCAGCTTAAAATTTAGTTACCAGCTTAAAATGAGATAAGGGAAGGAGAAAAAATAGGAGTTTAAGAATGAGGAGGAAGAAATTATTTTGAGTTAAAGGTGCTATGTGTAACTTTCTGTAGAGTGCAGAACTTAGAAACATTTTCAACAGGCAAAGCATTCTGATCCCTCCCCCTCAGAGCCATATATGGCTCTGAGGGGGAGGCTCTGCTGAGATTCAAATTCAAGCTCTGTTTTTATTGGCTGATTCAAATTCAAGCTCTGTTTTTAATTGGCTGGTTACAAACTCTGTTTTTATTGGCTGTCATTGTCCTGGTCACTCTGTGTTTTTAGTGTTTTTATAAATGCTGATAGAGAAGCAAGGGGACTATAGTTTTTTTCAGAGATTACTTTGTCTAACATCAGTTTGTCAGTAGATAGTGACAGAGTGAAGAAATATGTTAAAAATATATTGTTTGAAAAGTTACAGACTACATTACAATCTTACATACCCCAGCTTTAACCAGACTGACACTCTCCCATACGGAAACCAGCTCGACTCATCGCACGTTCCAGTAAACCATCATCAACTCTGTACCTGTTTAGACGTTCCGTCTTGGTTTAGTTAGAGTTGAGAAGCAGTCTTGGACTCAACGGGTTGTGGGTCCAGTGAGGTCCAGTTGAACTTCAGCGTGTTTACCGATATCAACGTCGTTGAAGCCTGCTTTCTCCGTCAGGAGTCGTGGCACTCCCTGGTCAGTTTCAAAATAAAGCGTTCTTCAAAGTAACTCTCATGAAGAGTGGAGCTTTTAGCTCTGTTGAATTTACAAGCCCAAAACCAGAAAAGTTGGCACGTTGTGCAAATCGCAAATAAAAACAGAATACAATGACTTGCAAATCTTTTTCAACCCATATTCAACTGAATAGAATGCAAAGACAATATATTTAATGTTCGAACGGAGAAACTTTATTTTGTTTTGCAAATAACCATTAACTTAGAATTCAATGGCAGCAACACATTGCAAAAAAGTTGGCACAGGGACATATTTACCACTGTGTTACATCGCCTTTCCTTTTAACAACACTCAGTAAACGTTTGGGAACTGAGGAGACCAATTTTTGAAGCTTTTCAGGTGGAATTCTTCCCCATTCTTGCTTGATGTACAGCTTAAGTTGTTCAACAGTCCGGGGTCTCCGTTGTCGTATTTTACGTTTCATAATGCGCCACACATTTTCAATGGGGGACAGGTCTGGACTGCAGGCAGGCCAGGGGAGGACCCGCACTCTTTTGCTACGAAGCCACGCTGTTGTAACACGTGCAGAATGTGGCTTGGCATTGTCTTGCTGAAATAAGCTGGGGCGTCCATGAAAAAGACGTCGCTTGGATGGCAGCATATGTTGCTCCAAAACCTGTATGTACCTTTCAGCATTAATGGTGCCTTCACAGATGTGTAAGTTACCCATGCCTTGGGCACTAATGCACCCCCATACCATCACAGATGCTGGCTTTTGAACTTTGCGCCTATAACAGTCCTGATGGTTCTTTTCCTCTTTGGTCCGTAAGACACGACGTCCACAGTTTCCAAAGACAATTTGAAATGTGGACTCATCAGACCACAGAACACTTTTCCACTTTGCATCAGTCCATCTCAGATGAGCTCGGGCCCAGCAAAGCCGGCGGCGTTTCTGGATCTTGTTGATGAATGGCTTTTGCTTTGCATAGTAGAGCTTTAACTTGCACTTACAGATGTAGCGACGAACTGTAGTTACTGACAGTGGTTTTCTGAAGTATTCCTGAGCCCATGTGGTGATATCTTTTACACACTGATGTCGGTTTTTGATGCAGTACCGCCTGAGGGATCGAAGGTCACGGGCATTCAATGTTGGTTTTCGGCCTTGCCCCTTACGTGTAGTGATTTCTCCAGATTCTCTGAACCTTTTGATGATATTACGGACCGTAGATGGTGAAATTCCTAAATTCCTTGCAATAGCTCGTTGAGAAAAGTTGTTCTTGAACTGTTCGACAATTTGCCCACGCATTTGTTCACAGAGTGGTGACCCTCGCCCCATCCTTCTATGTGGATGACTGAGCATGTCAAGGAAGCTGCTTTTATACCCAATCATGGCACCCACCTGTTCCCAATTTGCATGTTCACCTGTGGGATATTCCAAATAAGTGTTTGATGAGCATTCCTCAAATTTCTCTGTCTTCTTTGTCACTTGTGCCAGCTTTTTTGAAACATGTTGCAGGCATCAAATTCCAAATGAGCTAATAATTGCAAAAAATAACAAAGTTTACCAGTTCGAACGTTAAGTATGTGGTCTTTGCAGTGTGTTCAATTGAATATAGGTTGAAAAAGATTTGCAAGTCATTGTATTCTGTTTTTATTTGCGATTTCCACAACGTGCCAACTTTTCTGGTTTTGGGCTTGTATAACGGCATGTTATAAATTCTTGGCTGATAAAGTCTTTGACTTATGACTGCAGTTTATCTAGCCGTGAGAGAAAGGACATGATAGTTCTTGCTGTCCATTCAGACTGCCACGTTCACGGAAGCAAACGCTTTTCCTAAAAGTGTTGAGATCAGAAACGCAGTCTCCTGATTGGTCGTGGACCAGTGGAAGGAGTGAAAAAGTGAGACTGAAGGCTCCAGTATAGCTCTGCGTTCGGCCGAACGCCGCTCTACGCGCACATTCTGTGCGCAGGCAGTTCATAGTACTGTATAGCTCTGCGTTCGGCCGAATGCCGCTCTACGCGCACATTCTGTGCGCAGGCAGTTCATAGTATAGCTCTGCGTTTGTTCTCGCGTTAATGCTCGTGTTTTCGCTCCAAATTCTTGACGTCATTTGAGCAGCAGCAGGGCAGAGCGTTTACCTACGGACAAATTGAGGTCGCTGATTGGTCATTTGCTGACACGCCTACTGAGTTGATTGATAGGTCGGGTGGGAAAAAAAAAGGCATGAGCCTGGCCAGCCGCAGCAGTGTTCTGTGTTTCTATGTTAATAAAAAAGTTCTAAAAAATAAAATAAAAACAGGGAGCACTGGTCCAGCACACCAGGAAATCTGCAGAAACTCGCGCAGCCACGTTGGACCCGAGTTTAATTCGCTCGTGACAAATTCATTCATTTCTCATCATTTCAGTCATGGAGTCAGCGGAGGAGGAAGCGATCACTTGACTTTTGGCAAAAAAAACAAAAGAAATGGTAAATGGAGCTTATTTATATAGCGCTTTCCAGCCCCCTGTGAGGAGCCCCAAAGCGCTTTGCAATACCAGCCATCCACCCATTCATTCAGACATTCATTGAGTGAATTGAGTAGTGGTAGCCTGCCTTGCAAGGCGCCATCCAGACCTACCGGGAGCAATTTGGGGTTAAGTGTCTTGCCCAGGGACACAACGACACATGGTGGGCGGATGCGGGATTCGAACCTTCCAATCAGGGGTCGACTGCCATTACCACTGTGCCACGGCCGCCCCAAGAAAGGGCCAGATCAGGGATGAAGAAGGGGAATTTAATAAATTTGTGTCACATACAAAACAGTCCAGCGCCGGGCAGTTTATTGTGAGACAATGCGCTTGCGTACGCGGTCGTAAAATTTGAGCTTGGCGTGTTTGTGCCCGCGTTCAAACGCTTGTGCCTCTGTGTACGAACGGTGTCGAGTGGCGTTCGGCCGAACGCAGAGCTATACTGGGGCCTTTAGAAAGTCAAGGTTAACAGAGTCTGTTTAGAAAAACAGAGAGAATTGTTTTGGGAAGACAGGAGACAGAGCGGCAACTTTAGTCTACGATTTGATTCACTGTCTCAAAACAATTTAAACAAAGACTGGAAGATCTTCTGACTTGTTGCACTTTAACATAGTTCTTGACAGGAAAAATATACCAGCATATTAATGATCACTCACATATTAAGAATACTGCTCATGTGAATAACACATTCTTGTACAGGTAGTCCCCGATTTACGAGCGCTCTGATCTGCGAGGTTCCAGACTTACGAGCTGCGAATTTTTGGAAAAAACGAAAAAAATACTGAGTTTTCATGTGTTTTTTCACTACAGTTAGTTAGTTAAGCATATAAACACACGTTTCCGATCATTTTTATGCACTCAAAAGTAGTTTTTAGATGAAAATAGAGTGTTTTTAGTCGCGCTAGCGAAAACCGTTCCAATTTACGAGCGGATTTCCGGATTTACGAGAGAAATGGCGGCCGTTCCAAATTACGAGATTTCCGGTTTACGAGCGCCTCGTTGTAACGGATCTCGCTCGTAAATCGGGGACTACCTGTATTAGAACATAATTACAGTAAAAGAGTAGAAATAGTGTCTTTGTGAGAGATCATGTTCTTAGACTCCCACTAAATGGAATAAATTGTGTTAAATGTCTCTTTTACTGAGAGGACCAGCAAAAGGCATCACTGGGACAGTTCAAAGAGACAAAGGGGTAATCCTGCGACCACGGTTAGGTCCACTACACAGAACAATAGTTAAAAGTAAAAAAAACAACAACAAAAAAACAGGTAAAAGTAGCAAAAAACTTTCTAATAGCTAAAAGTAGCAGAATGTTAAAAACAAACAAAAAAAGTTAAAAATAAATAGTACATAATCAAAAGGCTAACCAGACGATCAAAGTAGCAAAGAGGCTAAAAGCTACAAGTAGCTCAAGGCTTGTTAAAAATAGCAGAATAGCTAAAAACCTAAAATGAACAAAATAGCTAAAAGCCATAGCAGAATAGCTAGTAAAAATAAAATAAAAACAATAAAAAACAGCTAAAAGTTAAATAAATAAACGTTCTAATAGCTAAAAGTAAAAAAAGTTCTAATAGCTAAAAGTAGTAAACACGTTAAAAACAAGCAAAAAAGTCAAAACAGTTTCAAAAGATAACCAGAATTTCAAAGCAAAACGATGACTAATAGCACAAGGCTTGCTTAAGGTAGCAGAACAATAGCTATAAACTAAAATGAATAAAATAGCTACAAATCCAAATATAGCAGAATAGCTAAAAAGCAATTAACTAAAGGTAAGATGTAGCAAAAGGCAACAGTTAATTGTAGCAAAAAGTATCATAGGAAAACAAAAATAAAGCCAGTATGATCAAGATTTTAAAGAGAACAATGTTCCTGAAGGACCTAAAGATCTTGATGCATATGAGAAAAAAACAATTACCAATAGGATAAAAAAAAAAACTTAGAAAGTACAGTAATCAGTTACAAAAATAAAATAAAGTCATAGCACCATCTTTCGAATGGGCTGATTGTTTTAATACTAAATTGCCAAATAATAGTCTTTATGCAGAGGTGATGAACTTGAGTCATTAATTTATGAGGAAAAATGACCACTGGGAACGTTTACATAAATATCCTGTAGAAAATAAAATGTCCTTAACTGGTTGGTGTGAAACTTCATTTTCACTCTAGGTGGCACCAGAGAGTCGTGATGGACAGAACCTGTCTGCTACAGAGACCAAGGTGGAGGTAAATATTCTGAACTCTCCCCCTCTCATCCTCACTATTCCTGGAGACCTGGAGCTGCAGGACCCAGCATTCATCCAATACGTCATCCAGGAAGCTCTGGACAAGTACAAAGAGATGCTCCGGTGAGACACACTCCACATTAATCACACGATACAATTAAAGTTCTCTGCTGTTCTTATAACAGAAGTCATCATTGGATTCATGGTTTAAGGTGCAGTTTTCCTCTAAAATGTTTTTTTCCCTCTCTCTCTCTCTACAGGATTGAGGAGTAAAACTTCATTGTCTTCATCTTCAGCACTTTATGAGCAGCACTAGACTGCTTAGCAGGCATCGTTTTGCTGAAATACAAGTAGATAACAGTCAATTACTAACTGTATGAAAAAAGTAAATGTACTCATTTCCTGTTGTCAAATGGTGTAAATAAAACAAAACTGTATTTATTGGCAAAGTAAAATAAGATTAATTTTTCAGTCAAAAACACAAGAACTACAGGAAATTTGTTTCATTCTTTTATTTCTGTTATGTACAAAATCATATTAACTCTCATTACTTTAATCATTTACGTCTCCCATTAGCTCAAGTCCCAGTTTTCAGAAACAACTGCTCATGATGCTCAGAAATAAAAAAAAAGTTCACATATTTGTAGCTTTCATCAAGTCTCGTCATTTCTCAGACCTTGACATAAAACTTGACTGAAGTACCTCGGAGGGTTTGTATTTTCAGTTTCTATAGAAAACACTACAGCCCTGTTTGAATACTGCTGCTGTACGTCAGAGAAAATAAAAAGGATTTTAAAATCTGTCTCGTTAAGTTCTAGCTTTCAAATTAAACCTTTGCTCAGTTAACAGCAGACATCACAGGTTTGTTTAGACATTTTACTGATCGGGAGGAAACAGTTCCATGTACGGCATATTTTTTTTAAACCTAACAAAGTTTAACATATTTATTTTAACCTTTCATAAAAACACAGTTGTGCATCAGATATGTTTTGACAAATGAACTCTTTGTTTAATTGCACAGCTAAAATGTCCATTCTTACAACATTTATTTTTAAAAGTTAATTATAAAAATGGCTGTAGTAAATTATGAAAATGCTGCTGTAAGATTTCAAGTTCCCAGTTAAATGAAAAAAAAAAAAAAGATAAAAGCAAAATAAATTGATGTTTTTCAAGTGAACGTATTAAAAACAATGACTGTATATAAAACGCGTCTTATTCTCGGTCATCCACCCACTAAAAATACTTTTTTTTTTATACAAACTATGTACATCTACTCAAATCTCTCAGTACATTCTTGCATCCACACAGCAGACCTTTCTGTTTACACAGCCTCCCAGTCACATCACATATTGGCAGTTTTAACCCGTTATTGGTCGTTGAAGCACACACCCTCATCCATCGACATGCTCACACCAAACTCATGTACATATACAGTATATATATATTTAAAAAAAAGTCTGAATTCATATTAAAATTGGTTTGAATTAAAATAAAGTTGTGTAAAGGGTGGGGAAATGTATTTAAAAAAAAGAAAAACACGTCTGCATCCGCTTAATTTGTAATCCCACTTTAATCACAGTGTTGTGGTGCTTTAGATGGAAGCGCCCATCTGCAAACTTAGACACCTACCAGGTACGTTAGTTTCAGTGAAAACTAGTCTGTAAAACGTTTTTTCTCGCCCCGGCCTTTTTAAAACTCTGTCGTCCCGTGGCTTGATTTCTACCTCCATGTGCAAGAGTTCGTCCTAAATTCCTTTAGACTAGAGATTGTCTCCAGGCTGGTATTGTGGCTCTGTGGCTGTAAAGTAGTCTTCGAGGAAGGACTGGATGTATTCAAAGGTGGGCCTTTCGTCCGGCTCCTTCTTCCAGCACTGTTTCATCATCTCATGGAGGGACTCGGGGCAGCCCTGTGGGCAGGGCATCCGGTAGCCTCGCTCCACCTGCTCAAGAACTTCTCGGTTTACCATTCCTTAAAAACAGAGAAAACAAATGAGCAAATACTGTAAACAGTTTGCATTGGTAAGGTTAAATTATTAAGTACCGTAATTGTCGACGTATAAGTCGCACCTTTTTGCGTAAATTTGCAAGTCCTGTGACTTATACACCGAAGCGACTAATGTGTGATTTCCCCCCCTCATATTTATAACCCTGAGATCTGACGATTTCATTCATTCTGACATGGAAAATATTAAACATTACCATTTGCAGCCACTAGAGGGCTCTTGAGCATTATGGCAAGCCAAGTGACTCATTAATAGGTAAAAGTGGTTATTAATGAGACACTTGGCTTGCCATAAAATCCATCTTCGTCTCGCTCATCAACAGGTGCCATGACTTTCGGTTTATGTAACTTATACTTTTCCAGTTATTCAACTTTGAATACAAATATTTTCCCCAGAAGAAGATGTGAAGATCTCTCCATCTCATCTGGCTATTGATCAGGGTACAGCAGGGTGGCTGAGCTGATTCTCAACAAAAAAACTGAACAGATTCTACAGGTTAAGTAAAAGCCCCAGCCAAACTGTGTTTGTATTAAAGTGAGATCAGAGGGGCCTGGAGAAGGTCATGAGAACTAAAATGATGGCAATACATGTTCAAGTTCACATGCATTGTCATCAAAGCATTAGAACATATTGTATGTAGTGATCAATTACAAGAGGAAACTTAAAATCTCCATAAAATCTCCACATCAGAACTAGATCGACTCAGCCTGAAACTGACAACACTGCCTTCATTTGGCTAATGGTCAAAATAAAATGTCACAAAAACCACTGTGTCGAGGAATAGAAAGAAAAAAAAACTGGACACGGGGTTATTTCCTGTGAGACCTGCATTCACCGTTTAAGGCTTTTAAAGGACAATGGTCTTGTTAATGTCAAAGACAACACTCCAGTGTCCTAACAGGAGCGAGTGATTAATACACTCCAGTTTGTCACCGTCCACACTGGTCGCAGGCAGAATACCAATCAGTGCTGCTTCATCCTTGACTCGTGGATTCCTTTCCAAGACAGAACCCGGTGACACAGCTCCTCTGGGAGCATATAACTGTGGCTAAAAGAGGTTATGACACAGTCGGTGGCATGGTTACAGCCATGACCCCCCCCCTCCTTTCATCTGGCTATGGGAGAGCGGGGATCCGATTATCTCACACTGGAACAGAGAGGCTGGGTCCACAGCAGCTGCTGAGACTCGGATACAGTGGCATGCTGGTATGTCGGATGCTGCGGTGCTAAAATGATTTACGCCTCGCATCTTAAAATCTGAACTCTAACTCAACCCGTTATGAATCTGACAGTGTTTAGATAACTTTACACACGAAAACCAAAATAAACCACAAAATGTGAATGCGTGCAGATGCTTGGGATCTCGTGTCCCAACGCTGTCAAACTGAAAAACACTGAACAATAAAAATAAACGAAACGCAACAACTGAGGCATGCGTCTGGGAAAAAAAAAAAAAACTTCAAATATGGAAACAAGCCCAGAATATTAATTAAACTGAGCAACGTTGACTAAATTGAGCAATTTGCAGAGCAACCAAGAGGATCACCAGAACCAGATGGCCCTGCACACACAGAGGAGATGGCTGGAGCAGCTGCATCGTGAGGTTGTGACAGAGGAGCACAAATCCAGTCCGGCTTTGCTTCAGAGGGGTGGGGGCGGGGGAACACACGAGGATGTAGATTTTAATAAGTAGCTCAGGATCATGAAGGGGCTTTCCCCCCCGAGTGGACAAGTCACAGGACACCAGGAACGCTCCCATCAGTTAAATCTATTTCTGTTCTCTTCTGAGATGTTAAAACCGTTTTAGATGACAGATGTTCAACAGCATGCTGAAACAGCAGGGAGGGACTGCTCTCTTCGGGTCGAGGTTCTGCCTCAAGTGGAGGAGTTCAAGTTTCTTGGGGTTTTGATCACAAGTGAGGGAAAAATAGTGTGATATTGACAGATGGATTGGTGCAGCATCTACAGTATTGCAGACTCTGTGCCGGTCCGTTGTGGTGAAGAGTGAGCTGAGCTGTAAGGCAAAGCTCTCCGTTTAATGGTCAGTCTACGTTACTTCCTACCCTCACCTATGGGCGCCAACTCTGGGGAATGACAGAAAGAGTGAGATCTAAGATACAGGTGGCTGAAATGAGTTTCCTCCACAGCGTAGCTGGACTCTCCCTTAGAGATAGGGTGGGTGGTTCAGTTATCTAGGAGAGACTCTGAGTAGAACCGCTGCTCCTCCACATCGAGAGGAGCCAGTTGAGATGGTTCAGGCATCTGGTAAGAATGCTCCCTGGACACCTCCCTAGACGTGCTTCAGGCATGTCCGACTGGGAGGAGACCCCGGGGAAGACCCAGGACATGCTGGAGAGACTACATCTCTCGAATGGCCTGGGAACGCCTTGCGGTCCTCCCAGAAGACAAAGAGCTGGAAAAGGAGGTTGTGGAAAGAGATGTCTGGGCCTCCTTGCTCAAGCTGCTGCCCCCCGTGACCCGACTTCGGAACAAGAAGAAGGTGATGGATGAAGGGTGCAATATACAGGTAGTCCCCGACTTACGAGCGCTCTTACTTACGAGGTTCCAGACTTACGAGCTCACTAACGAACAGTAAATTTGTAAAGAACATACAGAAAATACAGCACTTTTATGTGTTTTTAGATGAAAGTGTGTTAGCTAACCATTTGGAAACAAGTTTCTGAGCATGTTTATGAACTAGTATGAACGTTTGTGATGAAAAACGAGTGTTCGTAGTAGCGCTAGCATAAATTTTCCGACTTACGACAGAAAATCCGGACTTACGAGAACACGTGTTCCGACGTACGAGATTTTCGTCTTACGAGATAGTCGTAACGGAACTCGCTCATAAGTCGGGGACCCCCTGTAATCCCAATACGATAACCCATATGTTCACATGTGTGCTTATAAGATCTTATTACCTGGATATGGTACTCTGCCTTTGGTCACCAGCTCTGTCAGTAGTATCCCAAATGACCAGCCGTCGGACTTGATCGTGAAGCGACCGTATAATGCAGCTTCAGGGGCGGTCCACTTGATGGGGAATTTAGCTCCTACGTTTTAAAGGGAAGATAAACAAAAGCAAGAGTTCAGTACAAACACATTGAAATGAGTGAAACTGGTAAGATTACTTTCATTTCAGGTCTCTCTTGTAAATGAGTCCTCGAGGCTCAATGGGATTAACATGCCTAAATAAAGGTTGAATGAATTTTAAAAAATCTGTTTTAGATTAGGTTCAAACTGTTCTAAAAACCAGGAAGTCATTTTTACTTCAGTGACAATATA
>JBBPBX010009593.1:47581-59772 GCA_038048925.1 Garcialebias charrua | reverse complement strand
AAAACAGATTTTCCCCACAGATGACTCGGCTGGATCAGGGACAGTGAGTGGAACAGACAGAGTATCATTAGTGTTTTTGAACAACATTAAGGTGCCCAAAGGTATAGCATTAACCACCATGGAGAATTCCTGGAGACTAACTGGAAAATTATATATTGAGCAGAATTCATTGTAATTGATTAATTGACCTTCCTTATTAACCAGCTGAGCCACCCGTAGGATCCCATTCTGAACCCAAGTTTCAAGATATAGTGATTTATTTTTAAATAAAATATCTCTGTTGTTCCAGATGAGGTATTTGTGAGGTGAGAAGTTATGTTTATATATGAGCATCCACGCCAAGAGCACCTGCTTATGGAAAGATGAAAGTTTTACAGGAAGTTTCTCAACATTTTAAAATGAGGTAAAGCCACCACAGCACGAGAAAACGTAATTTGGTATAAGGTTCCAGATAGAAGTTGGATTTTTAAGGAAGTGTTTAGCCCATTTAATTTTGAATGTGTTATTTAAAGTAGAGAAATCCAGACAGTTAAGTCCACCTGATTCATAATTATTCATAATAACAGTTTTTTTTATATAGTGTGTACGATTTTTCCATATAAAATTAAAAATCATACGATCAATATCTTTACAGATTTTGTTGTCTAAATATAAGGGGAGAGCAGCATATGTCAATCGGGATAATCCTTCAGCTTTGGTAATCAACACTCTACCTTTTAGAGATAAGTCCCTCTGAAGCCACTGGTTTAATTTATTTTTGGTTTTCTGCATAATTGGAGTAAAATTAGAGGAGCATCTTAATTTTTGGTCTTTAGAGATTAAAATTCCTAAATAAGTAACTTCTTGTTTAACAGGGATATTGCAAATAACATTAGCAAGACAATCCTTAATTGCTAGCAATTCACATTTTTTTAAATTTAAAAATAAGCCGGAGGCCTTGGAAAAGGTATTAATCACCTCTAAGGCAAGGGGGATCTGGTTTGCATTTCTTAAAAATAATGTGGTGTCATCAGCCAGCTGGCTGATTATGAGCTCTTTATTAGCTATGCTGATTCCTTGTACAGAACTATTGGAGACATGAGTTGTAAGGATTTGAGTGCAAAGTAAGAATAAAAAAACTCAACAGTCATGTAAACATGATCGTCAAATCCTGTTTTTTCCAGCTGAGGCGACTGTCTAAGCTGAAGCCCATATTATCCAAAAATAACCTGGAGACAGTGATTCACGCATTCATTACATCTAGGCTTGATTACAAGTGCGGCCGTGGCGTAGTGGTAAGGGCAGTCGTCTCCCGATCGGAAAGTTGGCGGTTCGACTCCCGGGACCCGCACCATGTGTCGTTGTGTCCTTGGGCAAGACACTTAACCCTGAGTTGCTCCCGGTAGGACTGGCAGCGCCTTGCATGGCAGTCTGCCGCTTTGGGGCTCCTCAAAGGGGGCTGGAAGGCGCTATATAAGTAAGCTCCATTTACCATAACAATGGCATATAATGAGAGCAACACATTAAATACATGAACAGTAAGAATCCAAACCTGCTCGCATGAAGGGTCAGGTATAGAAAGGTTTGCTAGTAATTGACCCCATATCCACAATTTTTGCTGTGATCTGCTTTGTTCTGTGGACAGTGAATGCCTATCCCAAGCCACAGAAAATAGCTCTAAATGCCGGTTTAGTCTTGGGAGCATTATTACAAAATGAATGCAAGCCAAATGCACTTGGTTATCCGGATTAAAATCTGCAGTATCAGCCAGATATTGCAGCGCATAGCGGTAGTTCACAGTGACAACATACCAAACATCTCTCCACAGCCTCTCAATTATTTGATTATGAACACTGCGTCCTGTTATAAAACTTATTCTTTCTGAAGAGCCAGAATGTGAATGAGAGGGAGGAGGTGGAACAGTGAGGCTACAAGGATCAGAGGTCACGAAGGTGCAGGACTTCAAGTACTTGGGGTCCACTGTCCTGGAAAATGGGGAATGTGGTAAAGAGGTGAAGAAGAGAGTCCAGGATGGAGTGGATGGAGAAAAGTTTCAGGAGTGATTTGTGACAAAAAGGTGTCAGCAAAGGTCAAAGGAAAAGTTTACAAGACAGTGGTGAGACCAGCTATGTTGTATGGTCTGGAGACAGTGTACATTGACAAAAAGACAGGAGAAAGAACTGGAAGTGTCAGAAATGAAGATGTTGAGGTTCTCCTTAGGAGTGACAAGGATGGATAAGATCAAGATACTGTAATCAGAGGTACAGCACATGTTGAAACACTGGGAGATAAAGTTAGAGACCAGACTGAGATGGTTTGGACATGTCCAGAGGAGGGACAGTGGATATATTGGTAGAAGGATGTTAGAAATGCAGCTGCCAGGAAAAAGACAAAGAAGAGATTTATGGATGCAGTTAGAGAGGACATGGAGGTAGTTGGAGTGAGGACAGGACATGGAGGTAGTTGGAGTGAGGACAGAGGAAGAAGAGGACAGAGAGAGGTGGAGGAGGATGACTCGCTGTGGCGACCCCTGAAAAGGGAAAAGCCGAAAGAAAAACAAGTTCTTCATAAAAGTTGTTGTTATTGTGACATATATAATTAGAGATGAGGACAAAATATACTTTACATGTTTGACTGGAGGAGGAATATTTTTTGGTCAATTTATGTAAAGAGCACATAAGTTTTGTAGTTTTTATTCATTTTGGCTGTACAGATAACGGTACTCACTGAAAAATATATCTGGGGTTTTACAGAAGATTCCAAGGAATTTTAATTTGCACAGGCACATTATTATTATTAGTATTATTATTATTATTATTATTATTATTACCCTAATGCCAGAATTAATAATAAATAATAAAGACTGGCATTTTTGATTTAATGTAATTATCTACGCCACTAGAGGGAGGCAACAGTACACCCCTTCACCTTGTTAGCTGCCCTGATTAAAGCCTAAAGGAAATACGAGATAGATGGACATTTTTTAAACCATATTTATTGAAACCACTAATATTGAAAGAACAACATTTTTGTAATTAATATCTAATAAACACTTTGATTAGACATGACCTACTTCAAGATTTTTTTAATGGCGAAGAGAACAGGCAATAGCAACAGGGACCAACGACACGAACCAACAGCAAGGACCAACGACATGAACTACTGTACATATGCAGCGAACGCAACGCATATGAAACAAACACATATGCAATGAGCACAGAACACATATGCAATGAGCACAGAACACATATGCAATGAGCACATATGCAGCGAACACATATGCAGCGAACGCATATGCAACATAGACATATGCAACATAGACATATGCAACATCTACAAGCAGCAAAGACCAACTACATCTACCAACAACACATATGACTTGTGCTTATGCAACATCTACATGCAACATAGACCAACTACATGTACCAACGACACAAATGACTTCTGCTCATTTTTGAAACAAATGGAACCTCGTAATGAAGAACCACACTCCATACCAGTGGTGGCGGTAATGCACACCTAAAGTGTTTTGCCAACCGCCATTAAACCCCATGAAGAAGAAGAAGAAGAAGAAGAAGAAGAAGAAGAAGAAGAAGAAGAAGAAGAAGAAGAAGAAGAACGGTGTGCGCATGCGTGAAGTAATTCGTAATCTTCTTTGCGCGGGCTCAGCACAACAGTAAGTAAAGTTTTGTAAATCACATTAGTTAATAAACCCGTGACAAACTTTGAACGATTATTTTGGGGCGTACAGTCAACAGCAGAATTTACCAACGGCTTACTAGCTGTGCCGATATTTTCGAGCTGTACATTTCGAGCCGATTTTTTCGAGATAGCTAGCTCGGACTGCAAGCTACCGTCCGAGCTAGCTACACAGTAGCCGTGCGGAGCCAGTAACAGTCTCATTGATTAAATGAGTGCGTATTTGCTGCGGAGGTCGGACAGGAGCGAACGCATGTAGTGGGCTAGCAGTGTTAGCGCGGGCTAGCTAGCTAGCTAACCCGCGCTAACACTGGACTGTTGTGATGGTATGCTAAATGAGGTGGTTGGAAAAAAAAGAGCTGGAGTTTAATGTTTTTGTCTGCTCTGTTAGGCCATGAAGAGTCCTAAACTCTTAGAGAGGTGCTCAAAAGGAGAGAGAGATCAGCGTACAGACATAAAATACATTTATATGCATACAGTGGCCTCTCTTCTGACTAAGATATGGTGTTCTGGTGTGCGTTATCTCTGTAGATGGATGTGCGAGCAGAGTCTTAAATCAGTAAAACGGTTTTCTAGATGTGAACTCTAAGTGTATTAGCCTTTAAGTAATAATGTAGTCTATCATAATAGTATATATATTATGTGTGATGTGTTCTGGTTATCGAGCACAATGTATTGTTGTCTGTGGACCAGCGGCAGTAACTATGTTACCTGCACTGGATGAAGAGAAACTACTTGATTAAGTTATGATTATATGAAAAATGGGCTCCTAAGCTAACTAAACAGTAACATTTCCTGAGCATATAAAATCAGTAAACGGTGTATAAAACAGTGTCATAACTCTTCAGCCACTAAGCCTAAAATGTCTCAGAAATATGTTTAACATTAAACTATAAAACTTAATTATCCCCTATACATGTACTGCCCATCATTAATGACTTTTTTTAATAATGTGCTTAAAAAAAAACATTTCCCCCTCTTATATCTGTCAGCATTGGCTGTGGTCACACAAAGATAAATGTTAATGTTACATGAACTAAGCAGAGGGGTATTAATCTACTGCTGATGGAGAATGTGCAGAGGCCCCAAACACACCTGCTTCATGGGTATTTGTCTAAACAAGAATGTTCAATGTCTCTGTTGGTGGTATATTGACATACTTTCCATCCACAAACTTTTAAAATAAGGTTGAGATTTCACATTCCTCTCCTTGCTCTTTTCCACAGATTTGGAAAAACACGATCCAAGTCGCCTTCAGTGGTGAGTTGTCTCCAAACCTAACCCAGCCATCCATGGACACCGGCTACCAAAAGATGCCAGTTCCCTGTTAGGAAATCCCAGTGAAATAGACGTCACAGATCTATGTGGTGGCCAGTTCCTCTACTTTTTCATTCATTCAACCTTTATTTAGTCAGGTAAATCTCATTGAGCCTCGAGGGCTCATTTACAAAAGCGACCTGCTACAAACTAAAGAATGATGAACAGCAATGGTAGAATTTCCTTAAACAACAAACAACAGAAAAAAGAAAAAAAATGTAGGAGAGAAATAGAAAGTGAAATGCAAAGTATCAAAACTTTGGTGTGGAGACAGGACTTCTGAAAATGTGCTCACATTATCCCAATTTTTTTTTCAACAGAAAATGAGATACAGCTAAATTTCAATGTAGATGGTGTACCATTATTTAAATCATCAAATGTACAAATTTTGCCCATTCTCTGCAGTGTGAAAAAGTTAGAGCCGTTTATTGTTGCATTAATTTGTGGAACTGCAAAGCCAAACAGTGAGCCAAAGCCAGGCAGCATCAGGCCTCAGAGTAAAAAACCTTGGCCTTATCGGAAAAGCAAGACAAAACCGAGCCTAAGCTGTCCCAGGCTCTCTCAGAGCTGCAAACTCAAGAACTCCCAGAAAACCTCTTCTGCAATAATGATGAATCAACCTGAAGGTGGTACCGTTTGCATCAGACATTAGAACGTAACCAACTTTGTTATGCACACGGAAAGGCCTCGTATGATAAGACACACCAATTCTCTGTTTTAACGTTAGGGCTGCAATGATCAAAAGGTATGAAATACAAAACTGCATCTGACAATCGGTCACAAAATTTCCTTCACAGGTATAGTTTGTTCAAAATATGACTACTGTCTTACAGCATGTATATTTTTTTATTTATTTTAGGTCAAAAAGCTACCAAGAAGTCTAGAAATGTTTTTCCTTGTGAGGGTATGTTAAAAAAAATTTCACCACTGATTAATTTGGGGGTATACCACATCAAAAGAGGATAGTTATACCTTGGTGGTGGGTCATGTCACACAAGGTGGGCTGACAATTCTAGAATCATTGGAGGTATGCAATTGTTCTTACTGCAAACGCACAGCTAAGTCACTTACACTTTTTGTTACATATTTCACAATAAAAATAAGCCACATCCTGCACATAATAAGCTAATCCATGTAACTTTTATTTCTTTTTTTAAGAACAAATCTATGTAGTATTTCAATCACCACCATATCAGTAACAGGCTAATTACTTACTATAGATGTAAAATCACTTTTATTTTAATTTATTTTTTACTGTTGACTGTTTTATTATAGATGACTTTGCTCTTCCAACTCCTCCTAAAAGGATGAATGCACAGTCAGGTAAATATTGCACAACTATCATCTTGGGGTACTTGGAAACCTTGTGTAAAGTAATTTACATTTTTGACATATTAACACTTATGTTTAAACCCTCTAAAATGCAGAAAGAACCCCGATGGACATCCCTTCAAGCACTCAATCTCAAATCTTGGGATGCAATGGTAGCAGGAGTCCCTCTGAGTCTCTTTCTAATGATCAAAGGTATTTAATTTAAATATGATCAAAATTAGAGATGTAACAATTCATCTAACTCACGACGCGATGTGTACCAATTTTGCTGTTGCATGCTTTAAACAGATCAGTCAGACCTGGCCAAGACAGTCCCTTTCTCAGAGGCGGCGTTGGAGGTCGAGGTCTTCCTCTCGTGGACAAAGGTAAATTGTTATCAAAAGTATAATATTGATAACCTGGATTATTCTGATAATTCAAACATTTCCAGAAATGTAGATTAATTTATCTTTTTAATTACAATAATGCATTATTATTTGAATGTTAATGAGAAATTGGTGTTATTATTTTTTAAAGAATAAACCTAACATAGTATTTGGATATTAAAGTTTTCAAGGTGGAAAGAAACAAAATCTTTGCAGGTTGCTGGAAATATCTTACTCAAAATCTTTTTTTTTAATTGATACATTTTTTCCCATGGTTCTACACTAACTTCTTGCACTGATTGCACTGGTGTTTCTAAACTTTTTTTTGGTTCACCAGCACAGTTAGTGCACCCAAATTTTCAACCGCGTCATATTTAACATGATAGTTTTACAGGTTCTCTATTTTATTTATTTATCTGGCTTATATTCCACAATCTTAAAATATGATTCATCATGCCAACAGAAATATGTCTTTGTGTTTCAGGAAAAACAGGACCTCAAAGCCCCCAGGAAAACTCTCCCTCTCCTGTCCAATTCTGATTGTGTGTTCGTCCAACTGCCTGCTCACGGTAGGAGATGTGCCTATCACAACATTTCCCAAAGACATTTTATGTTTAAACATTTGAAGTTGTAGTGGCTCCCTCGTTTTTCATGGTGCCCAGTAGTATACTCTCCATTTTTCATAGCAAAAATTGTTTTTATTTTGTTGAAGGTGTTTTATATTATTTTAAAAAAATATAATCAAGTGTTAACTACAGTTGTAATTGGGAGTAGTAGTTGTTGCATTGCTGCTGAAACCATTGTGATAAAATAAATGTGTTGAAGTTAAAGAATACCTTTCATTTTTTGTCATTACAGAAAATGTTTGAAGGTTTTGACAAGACATGTATTATTACGTTTGTTGGTTAAATTTGATAACGGGTTGGAGAAACATTTGAAACATCTGTAGAACTAAAAATGAGTAAAAGTTTTAGGGATGTATACTAATTTTAAGCATCACACGCTCAATTGTAGTAAAATATTGCTAAGAATGAGATTTTTTGCAGCTAGGTTTAAGATTGTTTATCTTGTAAAAAGATAAAATGTCTTATTTTTAGAAATCGTGTCAAGACAATTTTCACTTGTTGGAAGATCTTTTTGCTTGTTTCAGTCAAAAAAAAATCTAATTTTAAGTTGTTTTAAACTTGTTTTCAGAGTAGACTTTTCTCCAGTGTACTACTTTTGAGCATCAGAATCTTATTATAAGACAAGAAAAGCTCACAATTGTAGTAAAATATTGCTCAAAACTAGATTTTTGTAGCTAGTTTCAAGATTCTGCATATCTTGTTTTCACTTGTTACCAGATCTTTTTGCTTATTTCAATCCAAAAAAACCTAATTTTAAGTTGTTTTAAACTTGTTTTCAGAGTAGACTTTTCTCCAGTGTACTACTTTTGAGCATCAGAATCTTATTATAAGACAAGAAAAGCTCACAATTGTAGTAAAATATTGCTCAAAACTAGATTTTTGTAGCTAGTTTCAAGATTCCGCATATCTTGTTTGACTTGAACAAAATGTCTTATTTTAAGAATCTTGTCAAGTGAATTTTCACTTGTTCCATTGGCAGATTTTTTTGCTTATTTCAAGCAAAAAAATCTTATTTTACATTTTTTTTTTCTTATTTTTAGAGGGGCATTTTTTCCAGTGCAGACAGCACCACTTTCACTGAGACCGGGGCTAGACAGGAAGCTGGAAATCACCTTTCCGGTCAATGCGCAAGTGATTTACGATACTTGTGCACAGAGCCTATTCTAACAATATTCATTATACTAAATCTTAGAAGGAATAAGACAACAAATAAAGTGTTGACTAATATCTGAAAGCAATAATGCATACATGAAATCACATGTCAGTGTTTTCAAAGTTGCTTTAAAGCCACGTTCGTGTCCTGCTGGTAGTTTTGTTTTATTTTAATATGACTGTTTCCAGACACCCAGGATGAAACACCCAAACCCGTTCTATCTGGGGACCCTTAAGAAGACCCTGACAGAGAGGGAAACGGAGGAGATGTACAACAACTTGAAGTACGTAACAGAACAGTCGGGTTCTTTTAAAGTTACGAGCAGAATAAAATATTTTTCTCTGTGGCAGATTGACGTCAGGTGCAGAAAACACCTTGTTTCACTTTGTGCTGATGGAAACGGTGCAGGGGATCTTCATCGCTCCGACTCACAGAGAAGTGGCTCAGCTCAGCGGCTCCATCCACCCGCAGCTCATCCGCAACTTCCACCACTGCTGCCTCTCCATACGAGCCGCCTTCCAGCAGAGTCTGCCGGCCAGGGTGAGACCGTCTAACCACGTCCCAGTGAAAGTTTCAGCTTTAGTCACACAGCTAGAATGAGGTAGCCTGGTTAAAACCAGACCCTTGTCCTTCACTTCGCTTCGTACTAGGGTCTGGACTTTCTCCATAGAGAACCGATTCTTGCTGGAGGCGTGGCCTCTGCTGAGGAACAAAACCATTGGATCTTAGAAAAATTTTGAACAGGGAAAAGCATTCTGCTCCCTCCCCCTCAGAGCTCCCCCGTGGTCTGTTGAACCTGACATCTGCTCCGCCTCCTGCTGAATTTTCTCTCGCTGCAGCCTGCCGCTGCATATTCTGTGTTTATATGTTATTAAAACGTTCTAAAAAATAAAAATAAAACCATGGATCGCTGGTCCAGCACACCAGAAGACCAGAAAATCTGATGGGACTCGGGCAGCAACGTAAAACCCTATTTTAATTCTCTCGTGACAACCTGAGGCACTTCCTCATCAGCGGAGGGAGAGGAGGAGGAGGAGGAGGGAGCGATCACTTGACTTTTGGCCAAAAAAACAAAAGAAAACTCCAGATAAGGGATTAAGAAGGGGAAATTAATACATTTGTGTCACATATAAAACAGTCCTGCATCGCTTTGCATCGCTTTGAATGAGAACATGCGAATCAGTGTTGCCAGGTGAGAAATGTAGGATTATCGTACTAGAGCCCTAAAATTATCGTATTTTGAGGGAAATTATCGTACACCCGTCAAAACCAAAATAACAAGTATGCACTATAGTCACTCTGTTGTTGAATTGCGTCTAACAGGCACTCACAGCGTTGTGGCATCAGTACGGGTGGGAACCATAGACAATAATACGTATTAATGTCTGGTGGCAACTAATGAGCCCGCCCCCCCGCATTTCTTGTTTTGTTTCATGGCGGTTTTAATTTAATAACTCAACTAAATTCTGTCTATTAAGTTTGTATTTTCAAGGAAATAATAACTTGATATTTAGCTTTACTGATATCACTACTAAAAACATCCCTAATTGTAAATTTAATATTAATTTTATTTATTTATTTTTGTTAATGCATTCTTTCTGTTTCATACCTTGGACATCCCATAAAGACATGTTGAACCGTTTCAGGGAGATTGCTGGTGCACATGTCACAAAAAAGTCCTGTTGCAAGCTTTCCAATTATTTTAAGAGATTTATTAAGGTCTGTGTGTCCTGTTCTAATGCGAGTAAGTTCCTGTTTCTTCCTGCTTTCTTGTATATCCTACCTTTTTTGTTGTGTAAATGTCTTCCTGTATCAGAAATGTCCCAGGTTTCCTGCCATATTTTCTTAATATATTTCTTAATTATCATTTAACATTTAACTTTATATAAATGTTCTCTCATTTTCATCACTTCTTCTTCCAGACCGGTGTCACACGAGACGTCGGCTCTGCTTTTTCTTCTTCTCTAACTCATGGGGCGGGCGCAGCGGGCTATTCAGCCAATCATGGTCGTTGTTCTGCACATACGTCACTCTTAGGTCACATTTAGAAAAGCACGATTGGCTGGAATTTCAAGATGCATTCAGGGTTCACAAAAAAACTCAGACAGACCGTTGCGGCAGGCTGATGGAAACCGATCACAACTACACATTCAAGGAATGGCCAAATTATCGTATTTTTGGCCTTTTTCGGGATTATTGATCGTACATCGTACAGAGGGTAAAATTATCGTACAAATACGATAATTATCGTACACCTGGCAACACTGATGCGAATGCTCGCTGGCTGCGCGCTGGGACTGGTGGGGGCGTGGGTTAGGGGCCAAAAACTCCGCCCCTTCTGTTCTCTGATTGGTCCGGTCAAAAATCAGCCGGAGAAATCGTTGTCTATGGGAGAAGTCCCAGACTGAGCAGTGAAGGGAAATGAGAATTGAGCGGAGCTGTGCAGGAAGGCGAGGGCCAGGCTAAGAATGAGGTTATATCAAAAAGCAAAACGTGGAATCACTTCCTCACACGTTTTATGGCTTCAGGAGCTGAAGTGGATGCAGTTTTGACTCTTTACATCTCACTCATATTTTGTTTAAAATAGTTAGAAAGTTGTCAGTTTCTTTGTTGATGAAGAAATCTACAAGCTGTGCAGATTTGCATCACATCAACGGGTTTTAAGCATTCCAGATAATGATGAAAAAGTTTAGATTTGATCTTTTTAAAGTACACTTCAAGGAACTCGAAGATTGAAATAGCAGTATTAAATGTAAAAAAAAATTCAGCAGTGATTCTCAAATGTTTTAAAACGATTGTCATTTCCTAGAACACCAAGCTCTTCAAGTGCCACCGTTACGACAGACTTCTGGTTTAATGATAATTTTTTATTCACAAAAGTCATTTCTTGAAAATTTCTCCCTTATTTCGCATTTTTTAAATGAAATAAATATATTTAAGGATGTACTTAAACGCTGCAAACTCCAAAAAGCACAGTCCTTATACAAATATATTAATAGCTTCATAAAACTTGAAATTCCTTTTGCACATGCAATTTAATTATATGTTTCTCAAATTGTTCTTTTTTTATGCTGTTGTTTAGAATTTTATTAATAATTCTCTGCTTAGTTTAATTGTCTTTTCAACTGTTATTGTTTTTATGTATTGTATGCCTTGTTATATTGTTTATGTTCTTTTTTTTTATTCAATAAAAAAAAAACGTAACCATAAAAAAAAAAAAACCTTCTGGTTTAATGAGTTTCCTGTTAGAGACAAGATCTTTACTGGTCTGAGAAGCTCCTTCACTCAGCTGCAGAACTCAAGTTGTTGCTTTTAGTGAAGCTTCAGAGACTTGATCCACGGGAGTGAAACCTGAACATTAAGGTTAATTAAGACACAATGTCTGCGGTTAAAACCGGACTGTCCCTGCAGAGCTTGGCTCTGACTCCAGAGAGGATCCCCAGCTTCCTCGTTCCTTCACGCAGTCGCTTCCTGACCTCTCCGCGGCTCCGCAGGTGCTCCACGGACCGGACCAGACTCCTCTCGGACTCTGACTCCACGGACGCCAGCCCACCGGTGACCCCGACGGGCCTCGTGGTGACCTCTCCATGTGTGCTTCGCGCGCCCACATCGCGGCTGGGCCGTCTGTGCCGCGCCGCCGCTACCGCAGAGGACGACGCGGACGCCACGACGCAAGCGGCTACGTCTCCGGCGCACGTGCCGAAGGTGACCACGCCTCAT
>JBBPBX010009593.1:8058-35355 GCA_038048925.1 Garcialebias charrua | reverse complement strand
GTTTTTTGCAGATGATGTGGTCCTATTGGCTTCATCAGCTCGTGATCTACAGCTTTCACTGGAGCGGTTTGCAGCTGAATGCGATGCGGCCGGGATGAGGATCAGTTCCTCCAAATCCGAGGCCATGGTCTTGAGCCGGAAAAGGGTAGCGTGCCCTCTCCGGGTCGGGGAGGAGGTCCTGCCCCAAGTGGAGGAGTTTAAGTATCTCGGGATCTTGTTCACGAATGAGGGAAAACTGGAGCGTGAGATCGATAGGCGGATAGGTGCAGCGTCCGCAGTGAAGCGGGCGCTGTACCGGTCTGTCGTGGTGAAGAGAGAGCTGAGTCAAAAGGCAAAGCTCTCAATTTACCGATCGATCTACGTTCCCACCCTCATCTATGGTCATGAGCTTTGGGTTATGACCGAAAGAACGAGATCTCGGATACAAGCGGCTGAAATGAGTTTTCTCCGCAGGGTGGCTGGACTCTCCCTTAGAGATAGGGTGAGAAGCTCAGTCATCCGGGAGGGACTCGGAGTAGAGCCGCTGCTTCTCCACATCGAGAGGAGCCAGTTGAGGTGGCTCGGGCATCTGGTTAGGATGCCTCCTGGACGCCTCCCTGGTGAGGTGTTCCGGGCATGTCCCACCGGGAGGAGACCCAGAGGAAGACCCAGGATACGCTGGAGGGACTATGTTTCTCGGCTGGCCTGGGAACGCCTTGGGATTCCCCCAGAGGAGCTGCTCCAAGTGGCTGGGGAGAGGGAAGTCTGGGCCTCCCTACTTAGGTTGCTACCCCCGCGACCCGACCCCGGATAAGCGGAAGAAAATGGATGGATGGATGGATGGATAAGTCGCAGTTTTTTTAAAACTAATTTGCATGTCCTGCGACTTATGGTAAATGGTAAATGGAGCTCATTTATATAGCACTTTACAGCCCCCTGTGAGGAGCCCCAAAGCACTTTACAATACCACCCATCCACCCATTCATTCACCGGTAGTGGTAGCCTGCCTTGCAAGGCGCCATCCAGACCTACCGGGAGCAACTCGGGGTTAAGTGTCTTGCCCAGGGACACAACGACACATGGGGGGCGGACGCGGGATTCGAACCTCAAACCTTCCGATTGGGGGACGACTGCCATTACCACTACACCACGGCCACCCCTATACCTTATACGGTGAAGCAACATATTTATGGATTTTTTGCCATATTTTTAGACCAATTTTTGGCTGATATATGACCGTTTCCATTCATTCTGACGAAAAAAAATTGAGCAGTACCACTTTCGGCTGCTAGGGGCATAGTACAACTTTCGGCCGCTAGGGTCCACCAACCGTTCCCAGCTCATGTGTCCGACAGCAGACTCATCTGGTCGGACTCACTCTGTCACAGCCCGGCTTCCTGCTCTCTGGAGCGCTGACACTTCCAGAGAGTCCACCGAGCGTGCCCAGCTCATAATAATAATAATAATAATCATTTTATTTAAAAGCGCCTTTCAGGACACCCAAGGACACTTAACAAACCAATACAGTGTAATACAGAACAAACAATATCAGTGACAAATTGAAATGTAAAATAATGTGTCCGACCGCAGCATCCTCTGCTCGGACTCACTCTGTCGCAGCACGGCCTCCTGCTCTCTGGAGGTCTGAACTACTGTTAGCTCAGTGTTTGACTGTTAGCAAAATAGCTCATGAACCACAGGACAGATTTTGATGAAACTTACAGAAAGTAATCACTGGATGGACATTACAACTGATAGGCTTTAGGAGATGTTGGAGCTAAAATTCGATAAATTTATAATTTATTTTGTCGGCTTCATTGCCATGTTTTAACCGTCAAAGTGCATTTATTAAGAAAAGTTCAGCTGAGACACACTTTTACTATAATGTCAGCAAACAAATATATTTTTACGGTGTTTATCTTGTTAAATTTTAAAGATATGAAGGTTTTTGCAGTGCACGCGCACGTTTGGAAGACAGTCAAAGTGAAACAATTTAAATCCAGCTGATTTGACAATTATGTAAATTTTTAAAGGAAAAGTTCAGCTCAGAAACACTTTTGCTATAATGTCAGCAAACAAATATATATATATATATATATATATATATATTTGTAGGTGTTAAATTTTAAAGAAATGCAACGTTCCAACCCGTTGCGGGTGCACGTTTTGCACGTAGCAAAACTATTTTTTTAAATTCAGCTGATTTGACAATTAAGTTCATTTATTAAGGAAAAGTTCAGTTCAGACACATCTTTGCTATAATTTTCAGCAAACAAATAATTGTTTTTAAGTGTTAATCTTGTTAAAGTCCTTCCGTGCACGCTCCTGTGGCAATTTCACAGCCAATCCATTTTTGGCCAAACACCGGCCCACATTTCCGGGTTGTCAGCAGTGACGCGTAACATATGCGACGCGTCAGCGGTGACGCATAATGGATGCGACGTATACAGCGGTGTGTCATGTTTATGGATTTTTCCACTTAATTGGACATAATTGGACTGATGCGGCATATACGGCGGTGCAACTTTTAAGGCGGAAAGTACGGTAACTCCAAAATATCCATCCATCCTTTATCTTTTACAGGCTTCTTCCTTTTCGGGTCACAGGGGTTGCCGGCATGTCCAGCAATCACTGTACGTGAGGAAGGGCACTCCCTGGACAGGTCTCCAGTCCAGCCCATCACAGGGACACAGAGACAAACAATCATTCACTCTCTCACTCACGCCTAGGGACAATTTAGTGTTACCAATCAGTCTAACATGAATGTTTTTTGTCTGTGTGAGGAAACCGAAGTACCCGGAGAAAACCCACGCATGCACAGAGAGAACATGTAAACTACACCCAGAAAGGCCCCTGGACCGGGATTTGAACCAGGGTAAACTGCTTGCTGTAGGATATAATGGTCAGTATTACCTGACACACTTTTACTTTAATTAATTACTTATTCAGTTCAGAACAGTAATTCAACGGATTCTCTTTATTTTCAGGATTAATATAAACTGTGATCATGAATGATGGACAGTAAACCATAAAGTGACAATGGAAACGTTAATTATAGTTGGCATACCAGAGGTACTGTCTTTTATTTAAAATAAATCAACTAAAATTAACATCATGTACACTTAATTGACTGATTTCAATTTCTTGCAAATTAACTCATCAGCAGATTAATTGTGGACAACAGAAACAAGTAAATAAGATGACATATTACTTATATCTGAAGGTTCTTATTTCTTAAAATTTAGTTACCAGCTTAGGATGGGTAAGGTTTAAGAGAAGGAGGAAAGATGGAGAAATAGAGGAGAAAGGAGTTATCTAAGGAGTGTGTTGGCCAGATAGCACATCCTCTGTTTGACATCTGCTGGACCCAGGCCACCTTAGTAAACAATCACAACTCTGTACCTTGTAAAGACATCCGCCCTTCTGGTCAGAGATGGTTTCCAGTCATGGAAGTAAGAGGTTCGTTTGTCCAGTTATATCCAAACAATGGTCACAATGTGTTTACAACTCTTAGCTTTCCAGCGTCCACGTCAAATCAAAACAGAGTGATAGCCAAGAGTTCCGGTTCAGCTTTCAGACTCAAACTTAGAAAGGAATTTCATTCAGTTAGAGCTTAAAAGATTCAAGGCCGATTTACAACGAAGCGTGCTATAAATCTTCAGCTAGTGAACAAGTCGTTGACTTCATGACTTCGTTCACCTAGCTTCCTAGGAGGAGAACATCACGGTAGACTCCATCAAGACTAGACATTCAAGGAAGTGAACGCTTTTTACTAAAAGTGTTGACATCAGATACTCAGTCTCCTGATTGTTTTGTGGACCAGTGGAAGGGAGTTAGAGTCACGTCAAAGAGTTCACTTGACGTTATCTTCAGTCAGACAGTGAAGGTCAGTTTAGAAGAATAGAGAGGCAGATTGTTTTAATAGAAGGCAGAAAACAGGAGCCAGTTATAAGATTAACTGTTTTCTAACTTACAAATAAAACTGAAAGTTCAGTCTGACATATACTTTGACTTTAGGCATAGTTCTTGACTAAGACAGAGAAAAAATATACCAGCATAGTAATGACCATTCACATATTAAGAATACACTGCTCATGCAAATAACAACTGATCATAAAAATGACAGAAGGTTATTCTGTTGAATACATTTGAACTAGAACAAATTTAAAGAGTAAAAATAGTCTCTTGTGAGTGATTATGTTCTTAGATTCAAACTAAATTAAATAAACTATGTTAATGTCTGTTTTACTGAGAGGGTCAGTAAAAGGTATCACTGGAACAGTTCAAAGAGACGAATATGTATCTCTGTATCTCAGTACACCAAGGTCAGGTCCACAACACTCCCCCCTTTTGGAAGTCATCGCCTGTCCATGGGGATAAGTTCCATCACGAAAGGATACCACCTCTGATACACCTCTGAAGGATACCACCATCTCTGATCTTGATGTAATCCAGCAAGGGAAGAAAAAAAATCAAAAGTAATTCCCATATTGTTTATAGGCAATTTCATACTGTTTGTTGGTAATTCCATACTGTTTGTAGGTAATCCCATTACGGCAAACCTATAATCCCCTGAAAGACAGAGTCTTTAATCCATTGGAACAAAGCTTATAATCTACAGCGGTAATTCCACAGCGATAATTCCACAACGGTAATTCCACAACGATTAGAGTTGTTGATTTCAATCAGCAACAATTGTTTTTGTATCAGCATGTAACGGCGACCCTTGGATGAAGGTTGAAGACCAACGTTGGAGTTGCAGGTCCCCACATCAAAGGTTGTTGGCTGGATGGTTTCCAGTCGGTGCCACTCTGGTTCTATGTGTCATGCATTTATGTGGTTTTAGGTGGGCTGATGATTGGGATTTTACATTAAGCCTTACCTATATGCACCTGGTGTGTAAGCTATCATGATTTAGATCAGCTACAATTACCAATTAAGGGGTGGGTCATGCTGTAAAAATTAGATATAGGGATCTACATCTATAGAAGGTTCAGGAGGGCTTCTGTAACGAAGGCCTCTATACCAAACTATTCTTCCATTCATAACTTGGCTAAAGTTAGATCTATAATAGAAAAAAGAAATACAGTTTGGTCAAAATCTCTGTTGTCCTTTAGACTAAGGACGTAAGTTTTTTGGTTTTCCCTTTTAAAAATTTGGAGTCTATGGCGAGACTTTTGTTTAAAAAAAAAGGTAATCTCTCAAATAGAATTATTCAAGTAGGCTAAATTTTGGAAAGTGGCGAGATCAGTGTAGATTTTAGTACCTAAGGTAGCATTAATCTAAAATGGCTCTTCAACGATTGAGATTTAACAAACGAACTGCGTGTTGGCATAGTCAAATCCATTGTAGTCTTTAACTAATACAAAACCTCTTTTGGCTTGGAGTGTTCAGAACCAATTTAAAATCTCAAACAATGCCAAAAGTAGTGCTTGCAACTGGAAAACAACGTTTTACTGCTTCAAACTCACTCTTGTCGTCAGATTCCAACATGCAACACACAAGAAAAACAGGTCTTAGCTTTATAACCAATGTCAAATTAAATACTGTGGATTTAAATGGTTGTTAAGGTTAGTTTTTTGTTGTGGGTTTTAGACTTAGTGTTTCTAAGTTCTTGTTGTAGTTGTTTCTTTTAACAAGCGATATAGTTTAGACCGATTAAAAAAAATTTTTTTATTGAACTTTTCCAATTATATAAACAATCAACAAAGACACACACACACATACACACAAAAAAGAAAAAGAAAAAGAAAAAATTATCAAAAAGAGAATAAAAAAATAAACAGAGAACATAAACATCTTATAACCCTTCCCCCACCCCGAACACCTAGAGCTCACTCTGTCACATCAAACAAATAAAGAAAAGAAATTTAAGTTTACATGTTATTTTTGACAAAATATAGGAAGGGTGACCACATATCTTTAAAGTCTTCAAGCTTCCCTTTCACTATATACGTCCGTTTTTCCATTGCCAGGTTGTTGCTCAGTGCTTTAATCCACTCATTTATCTTTGGTCTTTCTATGTTCTTCCACTTCAGTGCAATCAGATGTTTAGCTTGTAAAAGGCAAAAAGTCACTAGTTTCCTCTTTGAGGAACCCTTAAAGTCATCTGGAAAAATATGCAGCAAGCAGAGTCTACTGTCCACACTGCAAAAACGTAAAATCTTACCAAGTCAAATTTTCTAATTTCAAGTCAAAACCTCTTATCACACTTAATATAAGTCAAAAACATATTTCTAAGTAAGACATAACAACTTGTNGTTTTTCAAAAGGAGTCCAGCTGGGTGGCAAAGCTCTGACGACGATGTCACACGTTCTCTTCACAAAGATGATCTCATCCTTCAACCCCAACAAAGACAAATATGTACATAAAGTGAATTTGTACGCCGATCAAATCCGGTTTGCTGCACTAAACAAACAAACAAAACATTTCAAGTTGTGAATGACAATTGAAACTTAAATCATGATTTATTAAGAACTAGAGCGCTGGCACTCTTGTGATATGTTCTCCAGGTACTCTGTGTGTTATCTAAGATAAAACTACAAAATGTTACAACAGGCTGAAACAATATCTCAGAAAGTAACACGATACAGGACAATAAAGTGCCTCGAAATGTGCTTCCTTGTAAGAAGGATGCTTTTTACTGCGGGGGTACATTTGTTCGATACACCACCGCTCCGTTCAAACGGACGGAGCACTGCTACCCAGCTAGCCGTGTGTAGCATTGTGACTGGATGCAGCCAGCTAAGGACAATCTGTAATAAATAAGTTTACCGGCTAATAACAATAAGAAAACGCGTTTGCAAAACGCTAAATTTTCACAGAAAATCATTAGCAGCGCTGCTGTTAGGAGCTTCAACATAAATGTTTAAAAAAAATCTTCTATAGAAACTTAAAAAAAAAACCGATTTATTCTCGCCGTTTAAAAATCAGAGTGGAAATAATAAAATCAAACACTATAATTCGCACGGCAAAAAGCACCGGGGATTTAATTTTTTTCGTCCACGTTCACAAGAACAAAAGAGCATTAACGGTCGTAATCTGAGAGAAATTGTGGAACTCACCTCGTTTCTGTTTTAACTCTTATTTAGAGCTGCTGGATAAGAACGGTGCGCATGCGCAGAAGGTGCGCTCGCCTGACAAGTTTGGGGGATCTCGGAAGAAAAAAAAAAAGTTCGGTTCGCCACCGGCGGCCTGCGCGCGCCCGCGGCACGACGGAAAGTGAGCCCGGTGGCGATTTAACGAACAGTGCTCGGTGCTGTCGGGCTCATATTTCACCTATTGCCTCTCGAAACAGCGTAAACTATGCTAACCCACTCCTCCTCCAACAAGAAGTGTCCATGGAGCGCAGTGTCTCCATTAACCGCGGAGGAGCGGTCGGTTCCTCGTGCACTTTGTATTTTTTTTTAACGTTTCCGTTTACACCGTACAGGTATTTCTCATCAGTGTGCTCCGAAGACAAGCGGCTATTATTGTTTTCGTCATCAGTTCAGGAATAAAAAAAATAAAAAACAAAGTGACGTGTTTGCACGAGAAGATACAGGAACCCTGCACGCGCGAACGCTTCTAGAGCAACGAACGTCAATGGGGATTACTTTTTTGTATTCTAGTGTGATGTTTTGTATATTTTCGTGCCGTTAAGGTGCTAAACATAACGGTTGATGCTTTCACGTGACGCCATCATTTTATTCACCTTCATATGAAGTTATCTTTGTGTCTCTTGGCAGATTTGAATTGTTCATCATAAAACTGCAGCATTCCCTCCGCCATAGGGCGGATTTCTCCTCATGTTCGGTCCTCGGACAAGAAGAAAGCGCATTGAATGTAATAAATCCAATCAGCGCCTGTGACAGTTCGTCTTGAGTAAATTTAGTGGAAGTATGTCCCCCCTCCTGTCAACAAAAGACTCGAATCGAGGTGAAATGAGTTCATTTTTGGGTGCAAAAAAGCAGCAGCGTTGCTCGGAGTTCCGCGCTCCGCCGCCAGGGGGCGCCGCGAGCCCACACAGGTTCTGGAGGATAACCGGGTCGAGCTGCAGCTAATCTGCTTCAATCTCTGCAAACACGCACAATCATGAGATGGCATTCAAAGGCGATTCGAAGGTAAGAGCTCCAGATCCGTTGCTCCAGGCTGCGAGTTTATCAATAAAACGAGCTGCGATGGTGTCCGGGTCCACAACCAGTCAACGAACTGGGCCGGACCGGAGGACGATGTTCTTCTGCCAATGTGATGCAAAACCTTCTGGTTTGTGGTCCAGCAGCTTTAAAGCCTGGAAGCTCACTGGTAATCGAGATGAAAAACATCGAGTTGGTTGCAGAAGTATATTTGCCCCCTTGATAATATTTATCTTTTGCTGTCTGGGGTTTGATTGGCTGCTTAATTTGGATTATAAGAAATACTCTTTCAGTAGTTTTTTTCTTCAGGTACGGTTCGGATCCAGCTGAAGTGGCACCTCTCCTGTACAAATAAATCAACTCCAGAAAGTTTCAGCTGAATGGAGGTCTGGACTCAGACCATTTCCGAAACCTCTGGAGTGTTTAGTTCAGTGTTATTTCAACAGGTGCACATCTTCTTCTGGCTTTTTCCTGTGTTCATCTCAAACCTCTAGAAGATTCAAACACGTTTTTCTGTTTTCTATTCTTTCTTTTCTCTGTCCATCTTTTATTCAACTTTGACCAGTTTTGATGCTGCTGCTGAAAAAAAAACATCCCACATCATGAGGCTGCCACCACCGTACTTCCCTGTAGGGATCACGTTCTCACAAGTGGTTGATTTGCCTCAGACACAGTGATGCGTTTCGTCCTTGATGGCCTTAAAGTTTGAGTTTGGTCCCATCTGACCAAACCATTTTGAGCACATTTCACCAGTATTGTCCTCCCTTCACTGGCTCCCTCATACGTGTCAGAATAGATTTTAAAATGCTTCTGTTGACCTTTAAGTGCTTCCACCCAGGCCTTTTCAGTCACGGGCCCTACACTTTGGAACAATCTGCCCCCCAAAATACAGGCCACTTCACTTCCTGCATTTTAAATCTCTTTTAAAAACAAGTTTTCACTGACTTTCAACACAGTGTGGCTTGATTTAGTATTTGATTGTTTTGTGTTTTTACTTTGATGCTATTAATTATTTTTTATTTAAATTACTGCCATCAATTTTAATTGCTAAGCCCTTTGATAGCAGTTGCTGTTTCTAAATGGGCTTTATAAATACTGTAAATTAGACTTGACCACAGCACACACACCGTCTTCTGATGAAATTCCAAATTGTCTTTTGTTGTTTTCTTTAAGAGAGTCAGAGTCAGAGAGTCTTTATTGTCATTTGCACCGCATGTGGTACATGTGATGAAAACGAGATTATGTACACGGGGTCCCAGTTACATCCAACAACAAATGCAAGAGAAAAACAGTAATAACATCTAGAATTAACTAAGAAAAACATCAGATGAAAACAATAGATGTTCCAGGTCAATAACCATTTAAAGGTTATTGAACAGGGTGGAGCGTACCCATTTGTGGGATTTTTAGGGTTTCACATTTTTGTATAACAACCCTGATTTGTACTTCTCTACATGTTTGTCTCAGACCTGTGTGCAGAGTTCCCTGATCTTCATGCTTTGTCTCTTGCTTGGTGGGTGTTACGGTGTCCTGCACCTTTGTGACCTCTGCTCCTCATAGCCTCACTGTTCCACCAGCCTCACACATGAAACTCTGTCTGCTGACTTCCATTCCTCTTCTTTCAACCTCCACCTCTCTAAGTTCTCTCACCCATTCCCCGTTCTCACCCCAGATTGTGCCATCTTCAACTGGTTTTTTACATCGTTTGACTTATTACTCACAGATGGATCTTATTTAATTATGGGGCTTTTGCAGGTAATGGTTGGGGCTTTAAAGTAAAATGAGTGCTTTTTTAATAGAAGTCAGGTGAGGAAGCAGCTGGAGAGCCTGAACCAGAATAAGGCTGCAGGTCCAGATGGTGTCAGTCCCAGAGTCCTGAAGGTCTGTGCAGAGCAGCTCTGTGGGGTTCTGCAGCACCTCTTCAACCTTAGCCTGACCTGTTGCCCTGACATCCCACATCATGAAGGTCCTAGAGAGACTTCTTGGTCCACCTGACTAAACAAACAAGCAGGACCCACTGCAGTTTGTTTATCGGCGTGGACTTGGAGTTGAAGATACATCATACACCTGCTTCAGCAAACTCACTGTCATGTAGAAAGTGAGAGTCATGTTCTTTGATTTCTCCAGTTCATTTAACACAATCCAGCCTGATTTGAATACATGTAGTCAGAAACTCCAGAAGACTCAGGTGGAGGCCTCAACAATCACCTGGATCAAAACTACCTGACAAGCAGACCACAGTTTGTGAGACTGAATGCCCTGATGCATGCTCAATAATCCAGGTAGAAAAATCTAAAAAAGCTAAGTCTGGTCCTCTGGACTGAATGGTTGTGTTTCTAACCAGGTACAATAGTCAGTAGCTCAGGAGCACCACAGGGTACTGTACTCTCACCATTCCTTTTCACTCTGTACACCTCAGATTTCCAGTAGAAAACAGACTCCTGTCATCTGCAGAAATATCCAGATGACTCTGAAGTGGTCGGGTGTATCAGAGATGGACAAGAAGCTGAGTACAGGGAACTGGTGGACCACTTTGTGGCACGGTGTGGAAACAATCATCTCATCTTGAACGTGAACAAAACAAAGGAGAGGATTGTAGATTTCAAGAGAAACAGGAAGTGGTCCAACACTATTTCCATCATGGAAGAAGAAGTGGAGGTGATGGAGAAGTACAAATACCTTGGAGTTCACCTGGACAACAAACTGGACTGGAGATGCAACAGTGAAGCGTCTACAAGAAGGGACAGAGCAGACTGTACTTCTTGAGGAAGCAGAAGTCCTTCAATATTTGCAGCAAGATGCTCCATATCTTCTATAATTCTGTTGTAGAGAGTTATCTCTTCTGTCATCATCTGCTGGGGTAGCAGCACCAGAGCAAGTGACTTCAAAAAGATCAACTAGCTCATAAAGAAGACTGGTTCAGTTCTGGGGACTCCTCTAGAACCTTTGGAGATGATTGTCCAAAGAAGGATTCTTCATCAAATGAAGAACATTATAGACAACCCTCAGCATCCTCTTCATCAGACTGTCATACAACAACCGTGTCTTCATCAGACTGTCATACAACAACAGTGTCTTCATCAGACTGTCATACAACAACAGTGTCTTCATCAGACTGTCATACAACAACAGTGTCTTCATCAGACTGTCATACAACAACAGTGTCTTCATCAGACTGTCATACAACAACAGTGTCTTCATCAGACTGTCATACAACAACAGTGTCTTCATCAGACTGTCATACAACAACAGTGTCTTCATCAGACTGTCATACAACAACCGTGTCTTCATCAGACTGTCATACAACAACAGTGTCTTCATCAGACTGTCATACAACAACAGTGTCTTCATCAGACTGTCATACAACAACAGTGTCTTCATCAGACTGTCATACAACAACAGTGTCTTCATCAGACTGTCATACAACAACCGTGTCTTCATCAGACTGTCATACAACAACAGTGTCTTCATCAGACTGTCATACAACAACCGTGTCTTCATCAGACTGTCATACAACAACAGTGTCTTCATCAGACTGTCATACAACAACCGTGTCTTCATCAGACTGTCATACAACAACAGTGTCTTCATCAGACTGTCATACAACAACCGTGTCTTCATCAGACTGTCATACAACAACAGTGTCTTCATCAGACTGTCATACAACAACCGTGTCTTCATCAGACTGTCATACAACAACAGTGTCTTCATCAGACTGTCATACAACAACAGTGTCTTCATCAGACTGTCATACAACAACAGTGTCTTCATCAGACTGTCATACAACAACAGTGTCTTCATCAGACTGTCATACAACAACAGTGTCTTCATCAGACTGTCATACAACAACAGTGTCTTCATCAGACTGTCATACAACAACAGTGTCTTCATCAGACTGTCATACAACAACAGTGTCTTCATCAGACCGTCATACAACAACAGTGTCTTCATCAGACTGTCATACAACAACAGTGTCTTCATCAGACTGTCATACAACAACAGTGTCTTCATCAGACTGTCATACAACAACAGTGTCTTCATCAGACTGTCATACAACAACAGTGTCTTCATCAGACTGTCATACAACAACAGTGTCTTCATCAGACTGTCATACAACAACAGTGTCTTCATCAGACTGTCATACAACAACAGTGTCTTCATCAGACTGTCATACAACAACAGTGTCTTCATCAGACTGTCATACAACAACAGTGTCTTCATCAGACTGTCATACAACAACAGTGTCTTCATCAGACCGTCATACAACAACAGTGTCTTCATCAGACTGTCATACAACAACAGTGTCTTCATCAGACTGTCATACAACAACAGTGTCTTCATCAGACTGTCATACAACAACAGTGTCTTCATCAGACTGTCATACAACAACAGTGTCTTCATCAGACTGTCATACAACAACAGTGTCTTCATCAGACTGTCATACAACAACCGTGTCTTCATCAGACTGTCATACAACAACAGTGTCTTCATCAGACTGTCATACAACAACAGTGTCTTCATCAGACTGTCATACAACAACAGTGTCTTCATCAGACTGTCATACAACAACAGTGTCTTCATCAGACTGTCATACAACAACAGTGTCTTCAGTCAGAGGCTTCTTCAGATCTGCTGTAAGACAGACCACTACAGGAGATCCTTCCTGGTCACAGCATCAGCATCTAGAACAACTCTTTAATGAATCCAGGATGATGAGTTACATTTCATTACCTCTGGGATTAATAAAGTATTTTTCTATTCGATTTTGAATTGAATTAAATAACAACCGCCTCTCTTTTTGCCTATTGTTTCACAGACGGTTCTTCTCAATCTGCTGCTGTGCCTGATCATATTTTACTCCCTCTTCTACATGATCGGGAGTGTTTGCTTCGGCGCCTTCAGGTACCAGTAATCGTTTTGGTTAAAGACACGTGCTCGGTTACACTAAAACAAAACAAAAAAACCAAGTCAGGCTTGTGTTATTGACATCACTTTCCCCACTGATCTCAAGATCCATTTGAAGACAAAGCTGACACAATTATATGTAGCATTCATTATGAATCACTTCTTGTTTAGGTTGGATCACTTTGATGGAATGATTCTCTTCGACTTCGAGACAGAACCTGTCGAATCCAACTCCGAATACCTGGGTGAGCACACGCAGCACATCTTGTGTGACCGCCATCAGCCGCGACGAGTTTCAGCCTCATCCGGATGATGTGTTTTCTGTCTTCTTCAGTCAACCTCATCTCATTGGAGCTCACCTACTTCTGTAGTGGCATTCTGTTTGCTGCAGTGGTGAAGAGGCAGGTTTGGGACTACGCTCTCACCGTCACACTTCTACATGTAATAATCACCAGTCTGGGTGAGCGGGAACCTAATCAATCCCACACGTATGTGCTTACATGACTGCATCTGTTGAGCAATAGCATGTTTTTGTTACGTTTGCAGTCATGTTGGAGTTTCCCATGGTGTGGCAGTGGTGGCTGGCTTTAGGTAAATGAGCATCGCTGGCTATTTTACCTGCGTGTTGTCACAATGTCGCTTTTTAATTCTCCAAACCTTTTTCTTTTTTTTTATCTTCAGGCAGTGGCCTGTTTCTGATGATTTGCAACGGTCAGCTGATCGCTTACTTCATGTGCCAAAGTGAGCAGAGCTAGCCACCTTCAGATACTGCTGACTCTGTCAAGGCCTTAAAAACATTTGTAGGTACCTCAGACTGAGGAAGTCTTTCGGATGAAAGACGGAACATTTCTTCAGGTTTTTTGCTTTATTTTGTTTTTTGAATGTCCAGAGGACCAGACTTAGCTTTTTTTAGATTTGTAGGTACCGTATTTTCCGGACTATAAGTCGCAGTTTTATTAATAGCTTTGCCAGTCCTGCAACTTTTTTTTCTTCCCATATTCATGATGCGATTTTTGACAGACGCTTTGTCTGTTCATGCAGACCAGGGGTCTGCAACCTTCATGATCAAAAGAGCCATTTTACCTTTGTTCAATAGATTAAAAGTGTTCGGAGCCGCAACAGGCTATGACTGTGGTTATCAACTGCTGGCCCATGGGCCACTTTAGGTTTGTTGGAAGGGGGTTTTGTGGCCACTAGGGGTGACATTATAAAAATAAAATAACGAATAATTTTAATCTTTACAATTTAAGACAAATAAAAAAAAAACAGATTCTTTTAAATAGAGGGTTTTGTTAATGAATAAAAACTATGATCTTGTGCCGTCGCTGTGGCGCAGAGAGATAAGCGGGCGCGCACATATGCTTGAGGCTTTCGCCTCTCCACAGGCGTCGCGGGTTCACGTCCCAGACCCGACAAGCTCCTTTCTGTGGTGTCTCCCCCCCTCTCCACCGTTTCGCCCTCTCCCTCTCCAATAAAGGCCACTAGTGCCCAGAAAATGTAAAAAATATTTAAACAAAAAAAACTATGATCTATACAAACCTAGGTATTTTTTTAATTGTGGAAAAATGAATTAGGTATAGAAATAAAGCATAAAGTTAAACTTTTACTCCTTGTACTTGTCCCAATATTCACATACAGTATTTGCAAATGAAATGACAGAAAAACTGCTGGAACTAGTCGGTTTTTGTTGTTTGTATAACGACCATTTCAGTTTTGATCAAAGCTCGAAAGAGCTGCTGCAGAGGGACCAAAGAGCCGCATGTGGCTCCAGAGCCGCAGGTTGCAGACCCCTGATGCAGACTGACATGAACCAGAGTAAGCAGTACTATTTGCAGCCACTAGAGGCGTGAGAGGCCCTCTAGACTTTTCACAGTAGACTAACGTGTATGTTGTTCCTGTACCAATAAGCCTACACCACCCTCCTACCAAACATTCGCTAAGCAAGTACACAGAGAAGACAACAGAGAAAAGCATAACGGTAGTAAAATGCAGCCAAAAAGAAGATCCTATTCTGCTGATTATAAATTGCTGGTAATAAAATATGTGGCCGAAAATGGCAATCGAGCAGCAGAAAGAAAGTTTGGAGTGAGTGAGAAGCTTGTGAGGGACTGGCGAAAAGCAGAGGTCACTCTAACTGCGATGAAAAACAAAACAAAGAAAGCTAATCGTGGGATGAAAGCAGGGTGGCCAGAGCTGGAGGAGCGAGTGCACAGATGGGTGCTGGAAGAACGCGCTGCTGGGAGAGGTTTGTCGACGGTCCAGTTACGTCTCCACGCCACGGCCGTTGCCACAGAGATGAAAATGAATGATTTTGCTGGTGGACCTTCTTGGTGTTATCGCTTTATGCAACAGAACTGCCTCTCCATCAGAGCACGGACAACTGTGTGTCAGAAGCCGCCAGTAGACTTTCAAGAGAAGGTCGACACTTTCCGTGAGTTCGTTAAGAAGCATGTAGCGGAGCACAGCATGTCACCGGATCACTTCATTAACATGGACGAGGTCCCCCTCACGTTTGACATCCCCATGGGCCCAAGTGTTGCACAGAAAAGTGTCAATATAGAACTGGTCATGACAAATTACACTTCACAGTGGTGCTGGCATGTTGTGGAGATGGATCGAACATGCCACCGACAGTCATTTTCAAACATAAAATTTTGCCGAAAGATGAATTCCCCTCCAGCACAGTTGTGGCAGTGAATGAGAAAGGTTGGATGGATCAGGAAATGATGAACATTTGGCTGACCAGGTGCTACACTAAGCGTCCTGGTGGCTTCTTTAAAACACACAAAGCCCTGCTCGTGATGGACAGTGTGCGCACGCACATGACACCACAATTCAAAGACTAAATAAAAGCTTGCAACTCCATAACGGCCATCATCCCAGGAGGCTTAACAAAAGTACTCCAGCCTCTCGACATCTCCGTGAACCGGAGCTTTAAGGCAGCCTTGTGTCGCCAGTGGGAGGAGTGGATGGAGAGCACTCTCACAGCTACCGGACAGATGCGTCATGCAACTTTCCAGCAAGTCCTTGGATGGATCGACAAAGCATGGACTTCAGTGACAACTAAAACCATCCTGTCTGGATTCAGAAAGGCCAGAATAACTGGAGCTGATGTGGAGTCTGACGACAGCCCCGTAGAGGAGGAGGAGACTGTGCTTCATCTTCCTGCTGAGCTGTTTGCAAGCGACACCGAGGATAAAGAATTTAATGGATTCAGTGATGTGAAAAGAAATAACAAAAAAATAAAATTGGTGTGTATGTTAATAATGTTAATGACTTGTTGGCTTGTCAGCCGCGGGTGGGCGTGTTATGTTAATTAAGCCATTAAGGATCCAGAATGTTCTGTGTTGTTATTTCAGAATAAATGTGATTTATACTCTGAAGCGATTAATATACTGTATGTTTTTTTTTCCTCTTCACTATGCTTTTTTTTTTTTTACTGGTGCAACTTATACTCCAGAAAATACGGTAAGTCTTTGAATTAAGGTAAAAATAATCTGAGCAGAAATGCACAAGAAGTTTGTCACCAAAAAATAAAATAAATAAACTCAGCCGTACACACAGTCAGAGCTGGGTCAGGTCTGTTTATGTAAACATCACAAGAAGACGCTTTGTGTGTTCTGCTTGCAAAGCTCCTGCTGTGCAAAGAGACCATACAGATGTGACCATACAGAACTATGTGAGATAGGAATGTAGTATTCATTGTGCAATACAAAAATGTAAGTTTTTTAAAATAAAAATGTAAAGCGTTAGAAATAAAACCGTGTCTGGCCCAGTGTTTGTTGTAGAGACATCATGACTTGATAAGGACTTCTAAAATAATGACCAAACTTATCTATATCAAAATCATTTGTAACTTGACAGTAAAAATCTAAAAAAGAAAAAAAATCAAGAGCACCTAATGAAACGGTACTCTGCAGTGTCTTTCAATATTTTGTCCAAGTACCAAAAAATAGACTTACATTTAATAATATATAACACAGTAATAAATATTTGAACCAACACGATCCCAGAGTGTTTGTTATGAAACTGGCTCTGCTGCAACACACTCTGCTGGTTTCATGTAGGAGAACCCAAGAAAGGCCTCGCTGGCCGCGGCCGCCTCTCTTCTCTCGTTCACGAAGGCAGGAACCGGATGACGTGTGAACTCGGGATCGATGTAGCTGACGTCACAAGGACCAGTCTGGAGGGGGGAAGTGAGCACTTGGGTAAAAAGAGCTTTTATAATAAAATAAAAACATGTTCTGGACCGTTTTCTGATTCATTCATACCACATTTGGGATGAACGGGGGTCTAATCTTTCTGGTTACGAGGTCGTCCCAGTTGATGAAGGCGAAGAAGGGATGCTCCTGCACCTCTTCCTGCCAACAAAACAAAATTAGCCCCATCAGTGGTCCCCATCAATCACAGCTGTTCTCTTCTGTGCAGGTACTTACAATACCACGGCTGTGCCCGAGGCGTTTGGACACGTCTCTTTCCAACAGTCCTCGTAAAAGTAACTGTGCACTTTCAGAGAGCCCGCTGGGCAGCTGCAGAGGAGCACGGAGGATGTTCTCAAACATCTCTGCTTTGACCTCGCTGAAAAACGGAGGCTGGAGGAGCGAACAGTGAGGTGGAGTGAGGTGAAGACGAGGGACATTAGATGAAGGAAAAGGAAAAAGTTTATTTCACCCACTCACCAGTCCACAGAGCATCTCAAAAAGCACAACGCCGAGTCCCCACCAGTCCACAGCTGAGCTATACGGGTGGCCTTGAAGAACCTCGGGGGCGAGATACTCCGGAGTCCCACAGATGGTGTACATGATCCCACCAGCGGCTACACCTTCTTTACAAAGTCCAAAGTCTGTTAGCATCACGTGACCATCGCTGTCCAGCAGGATGTTTTCTGGTTTGAGGTCCCTGTACAAAAATTACAATGTGTTTTTAGTTCATAAACACCCGTTTTGTGGTTTGACATCTTTATTTTTTAATGGTATTGGGAATAAAACTGTGGCTTTTGGGAGCGGGGGTTACTCTGCATGAATTGTGGTATGTAGAACTTGTATGAAATAAACATGAAAAAAATAAGCATGGAGCAAGCCAGGAAATGCTCAAAATAGAATGGGTCTGCCTGAGTTGGTGTACCTGTAAACGATGTTCAGAGAGTGAAGGTAGCCCAACGCTGCAGCCATTTCTGCAGCGTAGAAAGCAGCTCTGTGTTCTGGAAATGACCCGTCTCTCTGTAGATGGTAAAACAGCTGAGGATAAAATATATGAAATTTCATGAATAAAAAAAATTAAATCAACACCAGAGAGTTGATTGAAATTTAGCTATAAAAACTTTTGATTAAAAACAGTCATGCATACCTCTCCTCCATTAACATAGTCTAAGACAAAGTAGAGGGTGTTTGGTGTCTGGAAAGAAAAATGGAGTCCAACCAGGAATGGATGTTGTAGTCCCTTCAGCAGCACACTCCTTTCAACCATCACATGCCTTTGCTGCAAAGATCAAATCAACTCAGTTGGATAAATAAATAAAAAAGTCCAAAAAAACAGTCAGAAAAACAGCCAAGCAAACCTCTCTCCTCTTGATGATCGTCTGCTTCTGTAGAACTTTAACTGCATAGTAGCCTCCTTGTTCTCTGTGTCTTGCCAGAAGCACCTGCCATCATTTAGATATAATTTATTTAAACGTGAATTTAATAATTATAGAAAATACATAGAAGTGTATTTAAAAAAAACTTCACCTTTCCAAAGCTTCCTCTGCCAATAACTTTGAGATATTCAAAATCTGATGGTTTCATCCTGGTCAAAGCAACAGAAACTAGTGAGAAATAAACAATTATTTAACAACGCTGTATATAAAGTCAGAGTCAGAGAGTCTTTATTGTCATTTGCACCGCATGTGGTACATGTGATGAAAACGAGATTATGTACACGGGGTCCCAGTTACATCCAACAACAAATGCAAGAGAAAAACAGTAATAACATCTAGAATTAACTAAGAAAAACATCAACTAGTAATACACTAAGCCTAATATAGTGGAAATAAACAGCAGCACGAACATGAGTTTGTATGAGCAGATGGTCACAGATGAACACAGATGAACACAGCAACAAGAAAACAGATCAGCATCAGCACAATGTGATATTTTGCAGTGTTTATTTTTTATTTTATTTATTCATGAGTCTAACAGCCTCAGGGTAGAAGCTGTTCCTCAGTCTAGTGGTTCTACATTTGATGCTCCTCAACCTCCGTCCTGAGGGGAGTGGGGCAAAGAGTGAGTGTGCTGGGTGAGTGAGGTCTTTCATGATGCAGGTGGCTCTTTTCCTGCATCTGGAGGTGTAAATGTCTGTGATGGTGGGGAGACTGACTCCAACAGACTTCTGTGCAGCCTTCACCACTCTCTGTAGAGCTTTCCTCTCTGCAACTGTGCAGCCTCCATGCCACACGTTGATGCTGGAGCACAGGATGCTCTCCACTGCACACCTGTAGAACGAGGTGAGAACTGGGCTGCTCAGACCAGCACGTCTCAGCCGTCTGAGGAAGTAGAGTCTCTGATGACCTTTCTTGATCAGGCTGGTGGTGTTGTTGCTCCAGCTGAGGTTATCATTCATGTGTACACCCAAGTATTTGTAGCTGGAGACCACTTCCACTGCAGACCCACCTATTTTCAGTGGGGCGTGGGTGTGTTTGTTCCTTCTGAAGTCCACAATCATCTCCTTTGTCTTCTTCACATTCATGTGAAGATTATTCTCTTTGCACCAGCTCTCCAGGTGTTCCACCTCCTGTCTGTAGCTGGACTCATCATTGTTTGTGATGCATCCCACCACCGCTGTATCATCTGCAAACTTAACAATATGACAGCCTGGAAGTGTGGCTGTACAATCATATGTGAGCAGAGTGAACAGAAGGGGGCTCAGCACACATCCTTGAGGAGAGCCAGTGCTGAGGGTTATGGTGGAGGAGGAGAAGTTGTGGATCTTCACGGACTGTGGTCTGTCTGTTAAGAAGTCTAGTACCCAGTTACAAATAGAGGGGCTTAGTCCAAGTGTAGATAGTTTGTCTATCAGAGTTTGGGGGATCATGGTGTTGAAGGCAGATGTGAAGTCCACAAAGAGCAGACGCACGTATGAGTCCTTCTGATCCAGGTGGGTGAGAGCAGTGTGGACCACGGAAGAAATGGCGTCCTCTGTTGATCGGTTCTCACGGTATGCGTATTGATGAGGGTCCTCGTTGATGTTGACGGTTGCCTTGATGTGGGTCATGACCAGTTTCTCAAAACATTTAGCGACTATCGGGGTGAGGGCCACTGGTCTATAGTCATTCAGACCAGTCACTGTGGAGCTCTTTGGGACTGGGATGATGGTCGCGGTCTTCAGGCAGGTGGGAACTGACTCCAGTGCAAGTGAGGTGGTGAAGATGTCAGCCAGCACCTCACAGAGCTGGTCCGCACATTCCTTCAGAACTTTCCCTGGGATGTTGTCTGGTCCGGTTGCTTTATGAGGATTAATCTTTCTGAGACTGCCTCTCACTTCTGCTGCGGTCACTCTGAGATGCTCTTCATCTGGTGATGAGGTGAGTCTGGTGCTAGCTGGTCTGTTTGGATCATCAAAACGTGCATAAAACTTATTGAGGGCATCAGGCAGAGATGGGTCCCTGGGACATTGTTTGTTCTTGCCTTTGTAATCTGTTATGCATTTAATACCCTTCCACATGCTCCGTGGGTCTTGTGAGGTGAACTGTCCCTCGATCCTCTGTGCATACGTGGCCTTGGCCTTCTTAATGCCATCCTTCAGTTCTTTCCTGCTCTTTCTCAGCTCCTCTTTATCTCCTGACTTGAATGCAGTGTCCCTGGCTGCTAGCAAGGCGTGAACTTCTTTATTTAACCAGGGTTTCCGGTTCGGGTAAGATTTAACATATTTTTTTATGGATACATTTTCAGAGCATGTACTGATGTAGCCCAGGACTGAGGAAGCATAGAGTTCCAGATCAACTGAGCTTCCATCAGTAGCTGCTTCTCTGAAAACAGACCAGTTTGTCTTCTCAAAACAGTCTCTCAACATGGGGGAACTATCTTGAGGCCAGATTCTTATCTCTCTTTGTTCCGGCTTGGAGCGCCTGAGTGGGGGGAGCTGTCTTGGGGCCAGGATCAGAGAGGTATGTAAATCAGAGTCAGAGTCAGAGAGTCTTTATTGTCATTTGCACCGCATGTGGTACATGTGATGAAAACGAGATTATGTACACGGGGTCCCAGTTACATCCAACAACAAATGCAAGAGAAAAACAGTAATAACATCTAGAAAACGTGCAGAGTCAGGTACAAAAACACTATTAAAATTACTAAAAACTAGGGATGAACCGGGAGCTCGTGAAGCTGCGGCTGCTCTGAGCGCGGCCATAAAATATATAAAATATATAAAATATATAAAATATATAAAATATAAATAAAAATAAATACATATAAAAGGTATGTGACTGAGTTATTAAAGATGAAAAACATCTAGGAAGCCATACTGTGGTAGTAAAATAACTCTGTTTTGTAATTAATATTATATTTTGAGAGACTAATACCATAATGTGTGATGTGTGCTCATAACTAGCTCGGCAGTGGTGGGCACAGTTAACCAAAAAGTTAGCTTTGCTAACTGCCAATTTGCAAATAAATAAAAAAAATAGCTTTGCTAACGGTATCCAGCTAAACAGATAAAAAAAACTTATTGGAAACAAACACAAAAGCACTCATTTTTTATCATACACTGCTGTCGCTGACACTGTAAGACTGTCTAATGTGACAACATTGTAAATGAGCACAACTCAAAGTAATTCAAAATCACAAGTGTCCATGTCCAGTTCAGAGGTGATCTGGTCCATCAGAACCAAAGAGGCGGAGCAGAACTCTGCTGTGCTCACTGCTGGACGTCTCCCTCATGTCACTTGTAATGAACCAACTCAATTTGGGGATCCTCTTTGTGGTTAACTACTTTTATAAACTACAAAGATGTTGTGCACCATCATCGATATTCACTCGGTAATAAATCTGTTTGTATTAACGATGTGTGAAATGTGTAAGAGTCACGTCCCAGAGACCGTGTGAACTTTGGGTAGGAATTATGTGTGCAATATTTCTGACAGCTTGCGATGTTTCTGAGGGGTCCGTGGGTCATATCACAGAAAATTCTGAATAACAGAGATGCCATTTCCTGCATTTTGGTGTATTTTAACGGGTTGTTCTACATCAACATTTACCTACATTTGTAAATACTTACCACATCTTTTTTTTAAATTTTTATTAAAGTAAATTGGACTGTCTCTTTGACATTTTGATCGCTGTTGTTATTTTGACAAATTAGCGCCGTTGTTTCGAAACGTGACCATATAATGTAATAATAATAATTTATGTTTTTCAGTAAGCTTTTTTTATTTATTATGTCTGAAAGTGGAGTTCAGACACCTGCTGATGATGTGCGCGCACTGTGTAGAGCTGTCTGGAGACGTTCCTGTGCGTAACGTGTACTACTGTCCACAGGGTATTTATTTCACTGGGTATTTATTTATTCTGTTGAATAAATGATCGTTTCTGTTTCGGGGTCAGAGAGGAGGGGAGACGGGGTGTTTTTCAGTGTGCAGCCCCGCTGTAGGGACAATATTTGGAGAGGAGGAGAAGGACTTCGACCTTCTTGCGTACCCCTAGAGGCTCCTCTCCTGCTCCTCAAAGGAGCGTGTACCGGTAAGTGTGCGCCACGTGTGCTGCGGCTGAAACATCCACAGGCTGGGCCCGCCGGGCTAAGGGCAACGTCTCCTCTTGTTGTACTTTTTAATAAATAATAAAAATTAAAATGCACAATGACTTTGAACTTTTAGGGGCGGAATTGGCGGATCCGATCAAAGAGTTACCAGAACAGAACGGGTCAAAATGAGAGAGTTCCTGGATCTTGTTCCGGCAGGATCTGGCTCAAATTAACCACTGGCGGTAGGTATGAGGGGGGAAAGCACATCACCAAAGGTGGGGTGCTTAGCTCTGCATCATAGCATCGCCCCATGTAAATCACCATTCTTCTGTATGCTTTTAGTGCGAGGAATTGTCTTTAAAAAAATGGCAAACTTAAATTTACCTGATATAAATTTAGCAGAAGCTAATTCTGCTAAAGGGCAGCATGGTGGCACAGTTGGTAGAGCTGCCACCTCTCAGTGAGCAGGTTGCCCCGGTTCAAATTCTGACCGGGGACCTTTCTGGGTGGATTACAATGTTCTCTCTGTGCATGCGTGGGTTTTCCCCTAGTACTCCGGTTTCCTCCCGCAGACCAAAAACAGGCCCAAGACTCTGGAATGAGTTACCGCTGCTCATCAAACAGGCCCCCTCCCTCTCGGTTTTCAAATCCCGGTTAAAAACTCACTACTACTCCATTGCTTTCAATGCCAGCTGATTTGTATTGGATCGTTTGATTTATGATCTGCAATGTTTTTATGTTTTTCGTGTTGTACTTCATTGTCTGTGTTACCTGTTGCGTGTTTGTTTGTCCAGCACTTTGGTGTGGACTTGTTCCTGTTTAAAGTGCTTTATAAATAAAATGGTATGGTATGGTATGGTATGTTAGGCTGACTGATGTTTTTTTGTCTCTATGTGCCCCTGTGATGGACTTGCGACCTGTCCAGGGTGTCCCCCGCCTCTTGCACAGTGATGGCTGGATGGACACCATTGACCCCTGCGACCCGAAAAGGATGAAGCAGGTAAAGATAATGAATGGATGGATAAGCTAAAAGTTTTCAAAATTAGCAAAGCCGCTAATCCTCTAAACAGAAAGTTTGGTCTGCTATTAGTGGATTAGCAGAAACGTGCCCAGCACGGCACCTCAGGGACCTCGTCCTTCTACGTCTGTCACTGTGTCAAAGCAACTTCTCAAACATGGCTCCGTAACATGAAGCAACACTTTTCTAGCATCAAGAACTACCACTCGGGGGGTCCGAAAGGAAACGACTTACTGTGAGGCTTCTGTGTCTGCTGAGCTCTGAGGAGAGAAAAGACACATGGTCCAAACAGTCAGGAGGATGGTTTAGGTTTCCTCTCCTGCCAGCACACAACAACCAAGACTCACCCAGGCAGCGTTCTCCTCCTCCTCCTGTTTTCTGAGCTTGCTTCGTCTCCGTAGAAGTTTCTGCGTGTCCAGGCTGCAAATAAAGCAAAGCTGAGATTAGGGTTTGCTTCTTTTGTAAGGACAGTCTTTTTTTTTTCTTTTTAACTTACTGTTGCTGGCCGGAGATGACTTTGTGTAGGAGGTGACTGAAGCCAACTTTTTTGCCCTTGAGCAGAGCTGTAAGGCAGGCAGAGACAGGGGGTGTTGTGTTCAGTTGGGTTACATAAGAGATCACCATAGATTGAATTTACCCCCAAATGTCTGCTCCTTATTATACCATCTGAGGCAAAGACACAGACGGAGCTTTGAATGCACCACTTTTTAATTTCTTTAACAAAAACCATGGTCATTTAAAGTTTTATAAGAGACCTCAAACTCTACAGTTTTTGTCTGCTTTGCTAAACAGTTGCATTAAGTAATTATGTCTAGTTAGTTTTAATTAGTCTGTGAATCATTCATTTTCTTTTCTTTAAGCTAAGCTAACACAGCAATGAATTTAGATGCAAGTGGCGGGATTTGAACTTCTTTTTTCCATTACCTGAAATAAATGATACTATCCCCCTTCATTCTGGCGTAAGTGATCGGTTGTTCTCGAGTAACAGTCATCGGGAGAAAGTCTGACAACTCGCTGCTTCAAAAAAATAAATTTAGAGGAGGAAAGAGGAGCAGTGGCTGTTGAAGTGTCCGCAACCGACTGAAACTTCCACTGTCCAGCTGCTCCAGAGCGGCTCCATTTAAAAACCGTTGACGCACGAGACACTGGAAGAGTTGCGTTCAAGTTCCCTCGGATATGTTAAAACTCCCGGTTGTTGTTAAATCGAACGCGAATACGTGTCTTTTTAAGTCTCGTTTACTATATCTACGACATTCATTCATGTTGCTGATTACATGTACACGTAGTAAAAACGTTTCTTGAAAAGCGTGTTTACTGTGTGATTTGACAGGCTTAACAAATGTTTGCGTTTCTTATTTCGCTCACCACAATTTACCATGACACTTGAATGCAGCATCTCTCCTTTTTTCATGTGAGCGTGGTGGGGAACCCCAATGCAGACAGGGCTTTCGTGTCTATTTTTGTATATATCTGTATTATAATAATTTGTAATATTATATATTTTATATTGTAAATATACTTTATATTTTTATTTTTGGAGGACGTTGCGTACACAATTTCGTTCCACCTCGTGACGTGATGCAAATGCAAGAACCTTGAACCTTTCTGAAAACTGTTGAGTGAAACAAGGCAGGCCAATCCTATGGAAGCAGGGGTGCAGGTGGTGCTTCAGCACTTCCTGATTGAAGCCAGAGTATAGCAAGTAATCATACGTTGTTAATTTTTTTCAATGAATTTAATTAATGCTGCATTTGTTTAAATTCTAACAATATTCCTTATTTTCTTATAATATATAATGAATTTAATTTATAACGCACTTTTCATTAACAAAAATCTCAAAGTGCTACAAAGTGCAACAAAAATCAAAGATCAAATAAAAACAAGTGATAAATCAAGTAAAATCAATAATAAGATCAAAGATAAAATCATGTGGAGGCAGAGTAGGCTCGTTTAAAAAGAAAGGTCTTTAAGCCGTTTTTAAAGTGACTGTGGAGCTCTCAGGTCAGGGAGGGAGTTCCACAGGCGGGGGGCAGCCACACAGAATATGCCCGGTCTCCCATGGTCCTTAATTTGGTTCGAAATTCTTCTCCCTTCTTCAGGGGTCACCACAACAAACTAATTTGCACAAAGACTTGGTAATTGTTTTTAATGCCAGATGCCCTTCCTGACACAACCACAGACCAATGAGCTACCACAGCCCTCTGTGCGGGGCAGAGAGCTGCTAGGCGAGCAGATGGTGGGGGTTAAGGGCCTTGCTCAGGGATCCAGATTGGGGCAAATGAGGGTGGAGGCAGGCGTGGGTGTTTTAACTTTCCCACCCACATTTTGATGTTGGTCTGGTTAGTTGAACCGGCGACCTTCTGATCACAGGCCCACCTAGCCTCTGCACCCCACTCCCCCTAATCTTGAGTTTTGTACATCTAGTGTACAAACCAGAACCGTTATCATGAGAATATCAAGACGCTGTCAGTGAAGAGAAACAATTGTGGTGTTCAGAAACTGCAGGTGTGACTGAAAGGAAAACCACTCCTCTAAAAACACAGCACAATGCATAAAAGAAACTAATACAAATAGGCAAATGCACAATAAAGCTTCCCGAATAAAAAAAATACCACAAACTCAAAGACTATTACCGTACATTTTCTTTTTGTCTTCTAGAAACAAAGAACTGCAGGGATAAGAATCACTTTCAGGTGTTAAATAAAAGTCGAGTGCCATTTCCCATCATCAGGCTAGAAACAGAAATGCTGTTCCAGTTTCTGATGCACCTGTCTAGTCTGCGTCTGAGTCATGGAAACTGTACTACGAGTGTAAGTTCTTGACAGCACTCCAAGCTTTTGTCGTCACGAGTCGCAGCTGTGGCACATTGAGGAATTGGCTGGTTCAGATCTTGACCTGACCTAGTTTTATACCAGTATGTTGAGGGACTGCTGGGTTATATGAAGCCTGGACTCGAAGAACTCCCCCACTCCTCCAGCTCTCAACAGTCCCTTCCCCCCAAAACTTTTTTCAATAAGTGGGTTTAATCCCTTCGATAATGTATGCAGTTCATTAACAGACAAGCTTCACTAATTAATTTGAACACATTTCTTCAAAGAATCATCTAAATCTGGTGTGAGGCTCCAGGGCAGCGAGGATCCATCTGATTGGCCAAAGGTGGCTTGTGGTACTTGGAAATGTAATAGCCCATGCCCTTCACTGCAACTGAAGCGGCCCTTTGCACCACTGCTGTTGTACACGTTGATGCTGTGGTGACAAATCATTTTCAGTGCAATCAAACAGGTAAATTCTTAAAGAACTACAGAAAAAAATACCTGTTTCAATTTCTTTAGTTTATAAAAAAAAAAACAAGTGGACGCAATGTGATGTACTTTTAATTTTTCCCTTCTGCTGCTCCTTTCTTCAGGGGTTGCCACAGCGAGGTAACTTGTACAAACATTTGGCAATTGTTTTGTTTTTGTTTAAGCCAGATGCCGCCATTGAGCTACCACAGCCGCAGCTCGCGTGTGGAGCAGAGGGCTGCCTGGAGGAGCAGATGTGGTGTGTGTGTGTGTGTGTGTGTGTGTGTG
>JBBPBX010009592.1:43963-59778 GCA_038048925.1 Garcialebias charrua | reverse complement strand
TCAGTGGTTAACTGTGTCTCAGGAGTTTGGAGAAATGGTTTAAATCTGGCCGGATCAATGAGCTAACAGCTAATCTGAGAAAAGCCAACAATGCTGTCTTAAGACAACTCTACAGCAGTTCGTGCAAACCAAATGTAGAATCAAAATTATTACCTTAGCGAGAATCAAATGGACTAATAACCTAAAAACATCCCATCTTTGGTCAGACTACTCTCAGCATAACAAAATAGACTCCATTGTTAGCCCCTTCTGACTCTTCTCTTCACCTTTGACCCTGAGCTCTCCTCCTTTCGCCACCCTCCCTGCTCCTTCTGGCCCACCATTTCCCTCCTACGCAGTCATGCATCGTAGGTGGACTTCCTGCAGGAAACCCAGGGGCGCCAACGGCGAGGATCTCCGGTGAGCAAAGTCAAACAAAGACGCCCAGGGCTTTCTTCTGCTCACACAACCAGCCCAATTCAAGCAATGAAGCTTGGGGACTTAGAAATGTGAAGAAGGGTAGGTCAGCATAACGAATTAAATATGAAAACTGAGTGCCAGGTTAACAAACGGAATGAGCTCACATATTACAAGCACTGCAGGATTTCTCTTTAAAGACCTGCGTGGATGGATTTCATGGCAGTCTCTCCGTGTTACTGAGAATTTAAGGCTTTCGACATATCGAGAACAGCCAGTGGTAACAATGACTCAACCAAAACCAACCAAGAAAATATTTTACCCATAACATAAAACAGAGTGTCTATTTATGTGTGACACAGCTCTCTTTTTAAGCTCATTCCTTAAGACAACTGTAAACCTTAGGGCTGCAAACCAATTTGATTCTGTCTGTAGGTGAAACAAACTCGGTCTCAACAAGTGCAGAAGCGGAGGATCAAACGAGTGAGCGCAGAGCAATGGCCTAATTTCTCTGGCAGAGTCTCAATCATAACATCTTATCAACGAACATGCTGACTCATGGAGTTCTGTTGCAGCCAACAGCCAAGCGGCAGGGTTACTTATGGCAGGCATTGATTGGTTGATTCGAGAGCACAAATCTGAAAGGGCACATACCAGGAACACCGCCTGAAGCAAAAACTGGCCTGCTTTACTTCAATCTCACAGCCTTGTAGCTGCAGTTCTGCCCCCTACTTTGTCGTGTCACTGTCCCCCCCAGCCCTTAAAGTCCTCCACATGCACACCCAGTCCAGCCTTTTTTTTAAACCACCACAGCCTTGTTTCTGTGTTGTGTAACTGTAGCTGGAATGAACAAAAAAAAAAAGGTTTTCCAAAGGTCACCATTCCTCTGTGGTTTACATCCCGTTTTTTTATTTTTTTATTATCATCTGCATGGTCACAGTAATTCAACCATTTTTTGAAGTTCAATTTATAATGTTATAACAGAGACCCATGACCACTATTTGAACCATTAATCACATCCAATGCCCAGACTTTCCAGTATCCATTAATAATGCATTTGTATTGGAAAAGCAATACAGTAATAAGGTGGGTTTGGGTTATAGAGCGCATGCAATCTATGTTGCTCATTGATTTCGTTCTCAATTATTTTCCAAGGCTGAAACCTTTGTGCTAGAGGGCTACTGCATTCAAGTACAACTTTTAAAGGTATTTAGTTTCCTCTCACTTACACAGCAAACACTGCTAATTTGGAGTTTTGTTTGCTCATACGTCCATTTAAGATTCAGAATTAAACTGGCGCTACAATTTGAAGAAAAAGCCATTCCCCCTCCGCAAATCTGCAATGAGCCAGACAACAGATACTGCGAGGACAGAAAAGGGCCTCAGTTCAAGCGAGGCAAGCACACTTTCTAATGGAAATTCAGATACAATCATCCCAGAATGCACTTCTCTCTGCCTAATAATCGGACACTAGAACAAGGCAGCTATTGAGAGGGGAGCTATAATTAGCTCCTTTCACCATCCAACGCAGATTTAAGAAAACCTCTCCCGTGTTACAAAAGGGGAGAAACTGAATGCATGAGTTCATAAGAGTGGAAACTTCCCATCCTGCGTGTGAGGACTCCCCTCATGCCGTCAGGTGAGCCAGCTGTGAAACTTACCAATGAGTGAGTCGGAGGCTAACATTTCATGGGAAGAATATCAAAATAATAATAATAATCACAGACTAGAAACAACAGTTTGAGTCTTTTGAAGTAGGGTTCTGTGAAGAAGTCGTGATCAATCAATATCTTATTTGCTGCAGACAGCTCTTTGAACATCCTCAGTTAATTCTGACTGAACTGACGAGCTAATGACTAGTCCAAGACTAGACAAGAACAAAGTAGACTGCTGCTGTCCTACTACAATCCTAAAAAAATCTAATTAATGCAAATGCTGTTTTGTAAACCTTGACACTACTGTCAATTTGACATTACACAATTATGTCTGCAAAGTTTTAGCTATTTGCAAATAGTGACAGCAGCTGTAGCACTTCCTGTGCAGCTTGGGACACTATACCAGTAGGAATATAATCAATAGGGGTGCACCGATGCACTTTAACTTTCGGTCTTTCGGTCTGATTTGTGTACGATACCTAAATTTGTGTATCGGTCAATGCTGATCCTGTTCCGATATCATCATCATTACTGATTTATAGGAGGCTGTAATAATCTCTTCTCAAGTACAATTTGTACAAATATATGCATGCATTTCCAAAAAGGCAACATGAGGTAATTAATGTTGGATAAGTTTCAAAGTTAGAATTATATCCTGCTAACACAAAACTTTTTTTTATTCCTAGCTTTAAAGTGAATATTAAAGTGATTAAATGGCTTCAAACACTTGCTAAGTTCATGGCATAAACCAACACAGACATGTTCCTGCTTTTAGTATTTTACATCACTTTATAAAGTAGCTGTTTTTTTTATATACATATTAAAATTTTCTTGTAATTTTTTATTAATATGCTTTTTTATGATTGACTACTGTTGTACTGATAAGTATCTCCTGGAGGGTAAACTATATCTTGGCTGCAAGTATATCAAGCTGCAAAATCCTTCGTTTTTGACAACTGATAGCGGTTGTTCATTAGTTACGATGAAGTTTAGCAGCTTCTCGGTAAACATTCCGAGCTCCGTGACTTCAGTGGTGTGTTCTTCTCGTTCAGTTCGAAGAAGGGAGCCTGATTTCCAAGGGTTGAATGAGTACATCGTTTTTTTACTCGACATTAACATAATAAAGCTCGAGTAGAATGGAGTACCGGTAGTTGATGATGTCATAGGATTTTAAGATGCAAAAAATAAATAAAAATTAGAACGCAAAAAAAAGAAGTAATTTAATATTTATTAAAAAAAAGACCAACATTGGGAGCACATATTAAGCTCCTACCATTTATCATACTGTAGATAAATCACAGGAAAACCAAAACTATTAGTTATTATTAAGCTGCAAAAGTGAAAGAAACGTGCGGCGGCACGTCAAAAACGAAACGTAACAGTGGGGCGGATGACCACCCGTGGTGCTGCACATTAGGTTTAGTTTTAGAGATAATTATGTTTATAGTTTTTTTTTAAATAGGTTTAGAGATTCATATTTTTTGCTTTTTGTTTGTGAAACAAGGTCAGTGGAAGCTGGTTCTGGTTCGATCGATTGGACCCGTTGTTACACTATACAATACATAGTTCCCATGTGACGTCACATAACGGGCATTTCCGGTTTGACCCTCATACAGGAAGGCAGAGCAGCAGTTAGAGCGCAGTCTCTGGATGTCCATTTTTCACGTTGTTTTTTTTGTTAATTTCTAATTAATTGCAATGGTTACTTCGTGTTGGGTCAGTGGGTGTTCCAGTCGGGTAGACGTTTGGGCAACGCGCAGGTTTCACTTAATCCAAAAAAAGTAAACGTGAAGGATTTATCTCATCGGAGAAGCTCACAGCAGCCCCTCCTCTCTCTGAGTCTGGCTCGGATCTGCTCTGGAAGACGTCGTCCTTTTGGCCGGTAAACAAAATATTCTACATAAATCATTTTGTGAAACTATGTCAGAACAATGTTAGAGTACAACTGTCTGTGTGTTAGAGCTGGGGTTTTTTTTTTTTCATTACTTAGCAACACCGTCTTGATGTGGTTAGCTTAGCATCTCGCTAACGCGACAACGGCCTCCTCATGCCTGGACCACGGTCTCGTGAAGGATTTATCTCATCGGAGAAGCTCACAGCAGCCCCTCCTCTCTCTGAGTCTGGCTTGGATCTGCTCTGGAAGACGTCGTCCTTTTGGCCGGTAAACAAAATATGCTACATAAATCATTTTGTGAAACTATGTCAGAACAATGTTAGAGTACAACTGTCTGTGTGTTAGAGCTGGGGTTGTTTTTTTTCATTACTTAGCAACACCGTCTTGATGTGGTTAGCTTAGCATCTCGCTAACGCGACAACGGCCTCCTCATGCCTGGACCACGGTCTCCCCGCCGGTCCTCCGCCCCAGTGGGGGAAGGAGGACGGGAGCCAAGTCGTGCGGGCGACGCGTCGGTCCCATGGGACGTGCCCCCACGGCCGCGACGGATCCACGCCGTGCGACCTACCTGAGCTCGCCGCGAGCCTCCGTGCGACGGATGCTAACGCGACATGCTAACTTCCAACACGGTAACACTCAAAGTGCTGGTTCTGGTCCGTGTTCAGCTTGGACTGTTTGTGCTGGCTGTGTGTTATTTTAGTTAAACCTTTATTTAGCTGGTTAGATATGATTGAGACAGTTTACACATCTTTTTTGGATTTAAAGCTGTGAAGCTCTGCGCTGTGAAGCCGGTGTGCGCTCCTCGTAGTAATTAAATAATTAATGATAGAGTAACTACTTTGTGACTAGTTGTCCGATTCGTCTGCCATGATTTCTTTCTCAAACTCATTTAACTCCGACCACTGCCATTTTGCTCTTGTTCCTTGGTGAAGCTAGTAATGTATTTAGCTGTGTGTAGCTCGTGTTTTTGTCTGTATAATTTGCTCTGGTTGTTCGCGTCTGCTTGTTCGCCATCTTGCTCGCCTTTTCCGCCTTTAGATGTGGTGCGGAAGCCGGTATTGCGCAATACTGGGGGCGTGTGTGGGAACTATGTATAGTCTGTGACCTGCAACAGTGCATGCAACACTGCCCCCTATGGTCACAATATACGGTGGTCACAGAATTTGGTGCAACACTGGTTCGCAACGCGCTCCAAACAGGAAGTTGATTCATTTTCCGTTCTGTAACTGCGACGTGATGACGTCACTACGAATACTCGATGTAAAATTAGAAAACTCAATAGATGTCCTAGGAATCGATGTGTCGATTACTCGAGTAGTCTGTTAAAGCCCTACTGATTTCGGTCAGCCATGCTCAATCTGCCCCTCCTCCAAGACAGGCAGACTGAGCGGAGCAGATGGAGCATGGCATAGCCAAAATCGGGCTCCCTGCTTCGGATTGAACAAGAAGAACATACCACTGAAGTCACGGAGCTCGAATGTCCAACGTAAAACTAACTTTACCGCCGTTTAATGTGGTGCCATGTTTGAGTAAGTTTGTTGTATTGTAGGTTGTGACGGAGCTTCCTCCTCTCAGTACAGTGGCTCTGCAGACATTGCACGTTCCTGTTTTATGGTATTTCTAGTGCAAAATACTTTCACACAGCGGACATGTTTCAATGAAAAGTTGGTTAGCCATTAGAAACAGTGCTCCTGCTCAGTCCTCCCGGCTGTAAACTATGAAATGGATTTCCTGAATGTGAGGCGGGTCTTATATTACGCTGGGTTTCATGAGACACACCTCCGTTCATGAAATCCATTCCAAAGTTTGAAGCCAACTTGCAGAGCATCAGGTAGGGAGTCACACGTGGAGACATTTCATCAAAAGCAGACATGCATCATACCATACCATTATATTTATAAAGCACTTTAAAGGAGAAATGAAAAGTGTTTTTAAGCTAATAGTAGTCTAATGAAAAGCATAAAATAAGCTTGTTGAGAAATTTTCACAAGTCAAAAATGTCATCCTAACTCAAATTTAGACTTTGCAAAGTGAAGAAATTCTCATCTGGTGTTTTTGACCCCCCTCCCCCTGCCTGCTCTCCGTCCCCTGAATATGACATAGGCAGTGCAACTGGAGTTCATCCTCATACAGTAATATTAGTGTGTGTATCTAGTTGTGGACAAAAAGGTTTCAGTGTGTATCCTCATACAGTAATATTAGTGTGTGTATCTAGTTGTGGACAAAAAGGTTTCAGTGTGTAGCAATTAGGGATGCAGCAAAAAAAATCTATTTTTTAAAGAATCAAGATTCTTAGTCCTGGCGATTCAGAATCGATTCTAAAAGCCCCAAAATCGATTTTAAAACTTTTTTTAAATTTTATATTGTATTTTTACCGCTCCTGTGCATTCGGCCGCTGTAGAATTTTGGCCGTGTAGGGCCACCGTAGTTAGTTAGCCAGGCAGCTCCCTATCCACAGTATTCTTGGGGGTGTCACTGTAGAAGCGAATGTGCATTGTACTTCCTGTCCGACACCGGAAGTGCCTTTATTCCATAGGCGGAGTATGTATCGCGGGTGTTTTTGAAAGTTATTTTCATTCATTTTATCGGAGCAAACACAGCTTTTGTTTAAACGGAACGTTTACTGAAATGTCCTACCGGGGTTCAGGTACCTGCTGTGCTGTTCGCGGCTGCACCAACAACCGGACCAAGCTAAATCTTTGGCTAAAACAACAGTGTTTTCAACACGGACCCAAAACAAAGAAAGAGTGTCCCTGCATCCTTCTCTATGGCTGTGTCTGCGCGATCAGGTAACATCTGTAATTTCTTTTTATTCAGGGAGGGTTTATTAATGAGAGTTTTGGATGATTTACTGTCTTAAAATGATATATGTCAGGCGCGACCGGTATCTTTAGCCGAGATAGCTGCTAATAAACCTTAGCCGAGAGGCCGGAGCAAACGCGTTCGCTATTTATGTAGTTTTAAATTATGTCTGCGCGATCAGGTAACATATTTTTATTCAGGGAGGGTTTATTAATGAGAGTTTTGGATGATTTACTGTCTTAAAATGATATATGTCAGGCGCGACCGGTATCTTTAGCCGAGATAGCTGCTAATAAACCTTAGCCGAGAGGCCGGAGCAAACGCGTTCGCTATTTATGTAGTTTTAAATTATGTCTGCGCGATCAGGTAACATATTTTTAGTCGGGGAGGGTTTATTAATGAGAGTTTTGGAAGATTTACTGTCTTAAAACGATAGATCTCAGACGCGACTGGTATCTTTAGCCGAGATAGCTGCTAATAAACCTTAGCCGAGAGGCCGGAGCAAACGCGTTATTTTTAAATTATGTCTGCGCGATCAGGTAACATCTGTAATTTCTTTTTATTTGTCCCTCCTCTTTTAACAAAACGAGTGGTGTTCCCACATTTTTAATGAACTAAAACAACAAAGTTTGGACTGTCTTCAACTGTATTACTCGCATGTAAACAAACGGTGTTTCCGGTCAACCGGAAGTCGTGTGCACATTTCGCGCAAAGCATCATGGGGCGTAGGACAGCATGTTTCAACTTGCTCCTTCATCTTTAAAAATTATTTTAGATCCTACTATGTTCTGGGGAAGACAGAGCTTAACAAGACATTGGTAACTGTTTCAGGACATTTTCAACACCCCCACTTCCACGTTAGCATACGGCGCTAGCATGCTAACGTTAGCATACGGCGCTAGCATGCTAACGTTAGCATGCGGCGGCTAACGCACGGCTATTCGTATTTCCAGGATAGAAATGCCCATTAATGCACTAAATCACCAAACTGTTTTTGACAAACTAAAGTGATATCCTTCAGATTCAAAAAAGTCTTCTGCTTCCATTTTAAATGACAGACAAGAGGACAGTAATGATGGGTTTATAGCTTCAGTGTTATTGTAAGATAGCAAAGGAGGTCTTAATTGTGTCATAAAAGTGCGTCCAGAAAATTACTACAGAAATCACTGCACTTCGGCATGTAGCAGGAAAAATGTAAAAAACTATTTCTTTAAGCTACTGACTTGAAAAAAGCATACTAAGTATGTTTATGTGTGTTGTTTACTATATGAAATTCTTGTTATATCGATTTTTTCAGATTTGATTACATTTCTCCTTTAAACAGGAACAAGTCCACACAAAGTGCTGGACAAACAAACACGCAACAGGCAACACAGACAATGAAGTACAACACGAAAAACATAAAAACATTGCAGATCATAAATAAAACGATCCAATACAATACAATACAATACAATCATGGATCGGAAATCTCTGCAGGTTGGATAAAAAAAATCTGATCCGTAAATTATGCTGGTATCGGACGCCGATACCGATACCGCTACCGGATCTGCCCCATCCCTAACACTGCAAAACTTACGTCGGTGTTAAGGTTTAAACTAAATGGCGTTTGTAGGGGTTGCTGTGAAACTTTAAAGTGGAGTTGTTTCGAAAGGGCAAATACTGTATTTGATTTGGGACTGGCCATTACCGGTAGCTCTCTTCAACCTCCATTTCTGTAAACTGAAGCTATCTACAACAAGTGAGATATTATTCTTCCTACCCTTTTCGCTAAACCCTAATTTCAGAAGATTTGAACCATCCCTTTATCAAACTAGGCCATTTTTGTACCCAAGCTCAAGACTTCTTGTTTCAAACCTGTGTAATATTGAGAAAATAAAGCCGTCGACTTCGGCTGTATGCAGAACCCTGCGTTTGTCTCCTCATGTAAAATCTGGGGCAGAAACCCTCACAAAACAAATAAATATATATATCTGCAACTCTGGCCTACATCCAGCTGAGCAAAGCCTGCACCGCTTTAATCCCAGGAACACGGTCAAACCCAAGTCCTCACAGCCCCGCAGCCCTGAGGGCAGAGTGACGGTAGGGGGGGCGATTGCTGGTAGCCAGCCTGCTGCCTGAACAAATGGCACAACGATTAGAGGAAGACGAGGCTTCCTGGAAAGGTGTGACCGCATCGCAAAGGGCCCAATCAAGCAGGGAAGAGAAGTGCTGACAGCTGCTAATGCATTTACCTGAGGGCTGAAAGGCCATTTCGCTCAGGGAAGAAGAAAAATATATATATTTTCAACTCGGCATGAAGATGATTAAAATCTGAGCTGTCAGTTAAAACGGGGACAACAAATACAGTACTGTATTGGGGGGAAGGTAACAAGTCACTGATCTGTAACACCAAAGCATGCACACTTTCAAATGACAAAGTTCCTGTGTGTGTTTTTTGTAATGTCTCTTTTTTCAGGCCATGACACAGCAGTAAAACCAAACCAAAGTCCTTGGGAAGCAGCTGGAGTTATACCGGTACCCCAAACCTACACATTCAACCCAGCTATCTGTATGAAATGCTTCACAGCCGACAGTAAAACAGGAGTTGAGTAGCATGTAGAAAAGCATTTTTGTTTTTAAATGAAGCACTACAGTCCAAAGGAAGGACTTGAACAGAAAGGGAGTGGCTGCCAGAGGTTTGATCACTCTGCAGTGAAATTAAACTCTGACACATTGGGAAGTCTTTCTGCCCTCCACAACAGTCTAATGACAGCGCTCGTTCTCTGGTATCTACAGAACAAACAGAACACACAACCTGAATATACGTCCAGATACTCCTCAGGTTGAAAATACTGTATTAGAGAAGACTTGAGTACAATATGTCAGGTGGGACAAGCCAAACAACACCTTACCCATATTTTGCGTCACCAAATCTGTGTAGAAATTTAATACTGTATGTGAAATACCCTGATGCATGCTCAATAATCCAGGTAGAAAAATTAAAAAAAAGCCAAGTCTGGTCCTCTGGACATTCAAAAATGTTTTGTTTTTTGAATGTCCTGAGGACCAGACTTAGCTTTTTTTTAGATTAATATGTGAAAATTAATTTCTCCATTGGAAAAAAAAAAAAGCATTTAATTGTTCTACCTTCTTATGTAAAGATTTCCAACAGATGAAACCTCTCAATTTGGTAGTCTAATCCTGCACCCCCCTATTTTAGATAATATAAAACTATTTTTGCTCTTTTCTATGATTTAAAACATGTATGGTGTGTGGGGTTTCTCCAGACCTGACATCAGTGCATTCCAGGTGTTGCATAAACATTTTTAAAGGCTTGAACAGGACATGTTTGCCTCTGACCCCCCAACTCTTCTCTGGAAAACTCCACATTTAAACCAGCATGGGCTCACCTTACCGTGTTTAATTGGCATTATTTTAAAAATGTGTCCGTATAATCATTAGAATAATCATTATTTCTACTGCTGTAATCGTGTCAGTTCGACTAGACCACTTGTACACTGGATTAGAAGCTGCAGAAGAAAGTACTGAGGATAAACCTCTAATATCTGTGGAAAGCTTCTTGAACATGAATACTGTAGTTTATACATACCATATATCCAGTCTCTCCAGCTCTTCTCTCCTCTTCTATCTGCCACCGGATAAGACTTTTTTTTTTTTTTTTAGAAATCAGAGCTCTCCCCCACAAAAAAAACCCCACAAAAAAAGCAATTAAAAATAATCACATCGACATTTTTTTCCGTTTTTCTAGTATACACGCTGCCTGATGGCCATCGCGTCCCCACGGCTCGTTTTCGCCAGAAAGTGAAGTTCTTTAGAAACAACGCGGGTTTGTCCTTTTCTTTTCTTCGTTACATGGAAAACAAAATCTGCTCGAACGACAAAAAGAAAGCGAGAGAAATGGAGAGAGGAGGGAAAAATTCCCAAACTCCCGTTCTTTCACAACGGCTGGAGAGAAAAGCAGAGGAGGAGGAGGCGTTGGAAAGCCCTGTTTCGGTGTGTTTTCCCCGTCTCGGTTCACCAGCACCACGTTGTTTTCACCGATTATTACTTCCTTTGTTGTGTCTCAAATTTAAAAAAAAAAGGAGTCCGTCAGGAACACGAATCCGAGCTTGTTTCACTTAAAGGGTTGTTTTCGGAGCGGGGCCGCTCTCAGACGAGCCACCATGCTCTTCTTTCTGATGTTGTTCAGCCTCGCGCAGGATAAATGTGTGACGTTGTGTTCAAGTCGAGTTTTTTTTTCCAGCTTCCCGATAATGGCGGACCTTCTCCTGAATCTAGCATCTCCCTTCCTATTTGCAGCGACAGTCTCTCCCAGCGGTTTGAGGGCACAATTACACCACGCTTTGTTTCTGATAGGCTGACCAAGCAATACGCAGGGAAATGGACGTAGAAATAATTAGTGGAGTTTGAGATAAATGATCACCGGCGACACCTCAAAGGCAGCACGTTTGCGTCAGCCAAAAAATAGGGGTAAATCTTTGTTGTCAGGTATGAAGACAAATAGAAGGGTGTAAATTAATAACTAATTTACATTAGATTTCTATAGATATATAGTTAGACATTTTCATTACATTAAATTTGAAACACACTTCAGATGTTTGTTTGTTTTCAGATGTTCAAATTATTTTTTCATTCATTCATAAACAGATAAATCAAAATCACATAGAGCAGAGGTGTCAAACTCGCTTACAAAAGGGGGCCAACATTACCGGTAAACATTTTTCAAACTGAGGGCCAGTTTCAAAATTTACATTAACTCAAATCACATACCCAACATATTTCTTGGTTGCAGGTTACTCAAAAATAAAAAACAAGAGTTTGATTGGTCTCATTTGTTGTTCACTGTTGCACTTTTGACATCATAATCAAAGTCAAAGTCAACTTTATTGTCAAAACTGCAATATGTACAGGACATACACAGGATTGAAATTGCATTTCTCTCTGTCCCTCGGTGCAACAGTAAACATTTAAACACTAAAACACTAAAACATTTAATAAACATAAGCATAAAATGAAATAATAAAAGTGTAATACTGTCCTGAGTTTTTGCATAGTAGTTTTTGCATAGTAGTAGTATGAAAGTATGAAAAGTTACACCAACACTAAAACACTAAACATTTAATAAACATAAGCATAAAATGAAATAACAAAAGTGTAATACTGTCCTGAGTTTTTTGCATAGTAGTATAAAAGTGTAAAAAGTATATCTATAAAATAAAATGAAAGTTCTGGCATTGACATTTGTAATAGAGTGACAAAGCAGCATATGAAGTTTATGTACACAGTATATGTATGAGGTAGTTGATATTGGTATAGAGGTAAAGTGGCATATGCAATAAGGCTAGTAAAATATATATATATATATATATATATATATATATATCAGCAGTAGTGTAGATATAAAAAGTAGTGTAAATGTAAACAGTAGTAATAAATGTAAACAGTAGTATTGAATGAAAACAGTAGTAATAAATGTAAACAGTGAATGTAAACAGTAGTATGACTATAGGCAGTAATGTAATACAAACATTAGTGCAAATATAAGAAGTAGTGCAAACTGAATGAGCACATGACCGTGAGTTGAGTGAATAACCCGTTTTGATGACACAGAGTCCAGTGTTAAAATCTTTGTGTTGTGTGGTGGTGTGTGAAAGTTTTTTGTGATTAAGGCAGTACAAGTGGGAGGGAGGGCAGAGCAGGCAGAGAGTTTAGCATCCTGACTGCCTGATGAACAGAGCTGTCATTTAGTCTGCTGGTTCGAGCCTGGAGACTCCTCAGTCTCCTCCCTGAAGGCAACAGGCTGAAGCAGCTGTGTAGTGGGTGTGTGGGATCACCTGCCATGCAGAGGGCTTTCCGAGTGAGGCGGTTGCTGTGTAAGTCCTGTAGTGAGGGGAAGGAGGTGCCGACAATCTTCTCAGCTGCTCTCACGATGCGCTGGAGGCTCTTGCGGCAGGATGCAGTACATGCACCAAACCACACAGTGATGCAGCTGGTCAGGACACTTTCTATGGCACCTCTGTAGAAGGTGCACATGATGGGGGTTGAAGCTCCAGCCCTTTTCAGCTTGCGGAGAAAGTAGAGGCGCTGGTGAGCCTTCTTGGCCAGTGCTGCAGTGTTCCTGCTCCAGGACAGGTCCTCTGAGACATGCACTCCCAGGAACTTGGTGCTCTCCACTCTCTCCACTGCAGTGCTGTTGATGGTCAGAGATACAGTAATCAAAGATTACTGAAAAAATTCAGGTGAAAAAAGTATTTCACATTTAAAATAACATCTTGAGGCCCAGATAAGACGTCAACGAGGGTCACATCCCCGGGCCTTGAGTTTGACATATATGACAGAGCTTCGAAGACTCATTTACAAGTGAGACCATTTGGACAGGCAATAAAAAGTGATGACAAATAACACATAGGGTTTGGAGACAAAAAAAAATCCTAACAAGCTTTTAACCTCTGGTTGAAGGTCAACAGCATGATAATGAAAAAAACTTGCACACTAGCACATAATGACGCCAACATTACGGGGGAGGGGAGACAAGGGCGGTGAGCATGTCCAAAGACAACACACAAAGGCACTGCAGAGTTCAGATAAAATCACTCACTTCAAATAGTTCCCTCTGGAGAGATCCATGCACACTCGGGGGGTGCCGAGGACGACCAAAGTCAAATCCAAACAGTCCGGAAATGATGACAGAATGTTTATTCAGCTGGGACCCTCTGAAAAGTCGATGGAAATTCCTCGGTAGGAAGGGAGGTATAGAGCCATCAAGTTTACAAAACTTCCATGGGGCGCATTGAGATAAGATGACCTGTCAAGGCCAGTTAGGGAGCCAAATTCAGATAAAAACAATTATTTTTGGGACAGACAGAACTTTAATGACATCGACCTTGATTCTGTGTCGGTCCACTCGGTTCCGAAACGTCCAAAATACATGGCCACACCAATGGACCGTGCCTGAGAATAATCCCTGAGATCTGATCCATTCTGCCAAAAGTATTTGAGTCTGGGTGCTCGAGGCACAAACCAAGCCACCATAAGGCAAGCAGCATGATCGGGTCCAAATTTGCTGCAGATGACTTCCTTGATTGTAGATAAACCATCAACCAGCCAAATCCAAAAAGCAGGAACCAGTTATCATAAATCCAATTATAAATGTGTCCATAAAATCCACAAATGGCAGCAGAGATAGACACATCATCAAGTCTTCCAAGTCGTTGAGATATCCAGCTGCGTGCATGCCAAACGGGCAAATCGGCTCACCTAAAGCCTGTCTTCTCTTCAAAGAAATATTATCAATGGTGTTGAGGGATCAACTGGCCAAATCTTATGATTTGGAATATTTGTAGAAGAGAGGCTCTAAGCAGTTTCACAGACAGGACAGAGTAAAGCAAAGCAGAGAGGGAGGGGAGGAGAATGCATCTGCCCTTGACAAGAGCAAGTGTTGAAGTTTTTGTTCTTTTCTCTCATTTAAATTCCAATACCTGACCATTTATCAGTAAAGTGCTGGATACACAAAGTGTTAGTAAAGCTAACACTAGCCCATGAATCATTCAAGCATTGGGCACAGCTAATCAAAATGTTAGCTTCGCTAACCCATATCCCACTAACTAAAATATTTAGCTTTTCTAATGCTAAGATGTTAAACAGTTTAAAAAAAATAGCAGACACTAACCACTTAAGACTACTGACAGTCTGCATCACACTCTTTGTCTCTTTCTTCCAGCTGCTTCGATCAATCACGTCTTGTCACGTGTACATAGCTTAACGACTCTCCAGACACACTGCAACAGACAGAAATAAGCTTGTGAATTTTGTTAGCGGGCTTAAAGTTGCTGAAACCTAATTTAGAGGAAGCTAATTCTGCTAATGGTTTCCTAAGTTAGCACGGTGGCGCAGTTGGAAGAGCTGTTGCATCTCAGCAAGAAGGTCACTAGTTCAAATCCCAGCCAGTGCCCTTCTGGGTGGAGTTTGCATGACCTCTCCATTGCACGCATGGGTTTTCTCCAGATACTCCAGTTTCCTTCCACAGACCAAAAACATGCATGTTAGGCTAATTGGTAAGTCTAAATTGTCCCTAGGTGTGTGATATAGAGTGAATGGTTGTTTGTCTCATTTGTCTCTATGTGTCCCTGTGATGGACTGGAGACATGTCCAGGGTGTACCCCGCCTCTCGCACAGTGATGGCTGCATGGGCACTGCAGTGACCACCTCAACCCATAAAGGGAGAAGTGGGTAAAGATAACAAATGGATGGTTTCCAAAGTTTGCAAAAATGTTAATCCACTAAAAGAAAATTTTGTTCCGGTATTTGCTGTTAGCAAATTCACAGATATGCCCACCACTGCGTTCAAGTATATAAAGATTCCTAAACTCAAAGGATAAATCAGTATTGTGTTGACACAAAGCAGACAACATCGCATACAGGTCATTTTAAATAGGATTTTTAACATTTTGTTAGCAGCCAGTCACCGTCACAAATACAATTTGTTCCTATAATTTGTTAGCTAGTAACTAGAAAGTAGCTTGCAAGCTACCAGCAGCCTATCACAAAAACACAAATTATTTCCATTTTATAACAGAATCTATGAAAAATACTTAAGATAAAAGAGTTTGTCAAATAAAATAGTATTCCACCATCAACAAGGTGATTCCCAAAGAGCTATTTACTGATACTTTGTACAGTAAATCAGTTCCCAAAATTGGGATTGCTATCCCACTGTGGGTCATGAAACACTAATGGCCGATTTATACTCTGTCAGACATAAGACATGTTCTTCTCAATGACATAACTGATACACTCTTCTTGGCATGGACATTTTATACTCATAAACTAGATAGAACCACTTGTAAGCCCTCCCACTGCAGCAACGTTACAGAAACAGCACAGTTGGCAGTGAATGTTTTATTTTTAGTTGATCGTATATCTGTTTTTAAATGAGAAGAAGTGCTATTTTGCTCATTTGTCACAAAGAGACCACTGCCAGACGGTGCGGGAACATTGCCCAGCCAAGGCATACTACCTCCCCGACAGCACCGCCATTGACAGATGTCTCGATGTATTTGATTATC
>JBBPBX010009592.1:0-34843 GCA_038048925.1 Garcialebias charrua | reverse complement strand
AAAAGGAGACCATAAACAAACAAAAAAATACATGAATATTGTGCAGCTAATCCTGAGTTTTCAATTTAACGATTAATTTAAGATCATTTAAGTATAATTATTTACTTAAAATATTTAGAACTCGTGGCAAATTTAACAAGAAAACAAATTAAAACAAAAAATAGGAATAGTTTAACAAGATATAAACAAAAAATGTTTTAACATGTAGGCCTATGCAATTTTTTTTTTGGGGGGGATTTTGCCAAATCTTACAATACTTAATTTAACAGAGCTTAAATAATTTAATTATTTATATTATGACCCCCCGCAGATTTCTTTTTTTCTTTTTGGATTTATAGATTTTTGTTTGTTTGTTTGTTTGTTTGTTTGTTTAACATGTACAGAGATTTAAATGTAAAAAATAAAAAAACAAGAATACTTTACTGTAATATGTTGCAGGTTGTTGTATCATATAATCAGATCATAAACAAATTTTATTTACTTCTTTAGGTATTAAAGCAATATAGTCAAGACCACTAACAAGTTACAAGTTTTAAGATTATCAAGCCATATCTGCTGTAAAAAAAATTACATTTCAAATTTTTCACAACTAATCTATCAAAAACCTTTATAAAAAATTTAGTGTGCATTGTAGCATTTAATAGTGTGTTTTCACACCTGATAGTCCGGTAGACTCGGTTCATTTGGGACCAAAATTCAGAACATTTGTTAGACTGAAACAGAACTGTATTACAATTATGCATATCCAGATTATCATTCCTCCTCACATTAATTTATTCTGCCTATCATTCTTTCAAAAACAACTTACATTTTGTTGTTTGTGATATTTGGGCTTTCAGACAGAGATTCACAAATTCATTATTTTTATCAAGATATTGTAGGGTTCTGAAAGAGGGGGAGTGGTGGCACAGAGGTTGGAGAAAGTGAAACCTATGATCATCAGTTTGAATCCCAGTACTGACAAGATCAAAATGTGGGTGGCAAAGGTGACGCCTCCAAACTAATTTGCCCCATTTTGGGCCCCTAGTCAGCTCTCTGCTCCACACAGAGGGCTGTGGTAGCTCAGGGGTCTGTGTTTGTGTCAGGAAGGGCATCCGGCATAAAAACAATTGGCAAGTCTTCATACGAGTTAGTTCGCTGTGGCTGCCCCTGACGAAGGGAGCAGCCAAAAGAAGAAAACATTTGGTCTGAAGCAGAAATGTTCCTGTTGTTTATTATAATGAAGCTGAACTCAGTCATGATTTTTATTTCACTTATTTATTATTAAAAGGGCAGCCCATAAAGCTCCTAACTGATAACATATTTTTAGATATTTATTTTTATGTACATTGTTTTTAGTCATTTATGTTACTGGTGTGTTTTTGTTTAAACCAGTCATAACATGAATAATTGATATATTGCTAATATTTTTACTACTTAAAATATATTTCAGATGTTCAAAATCATATTAGCTACATCAGATAAAATATTTAATTTTATATATCATACCTACAACTAAAACACATGACCTGTTGGATATTAGAAGTGTGAGATTTCTAAATATCTTTGAAAAAAATCACAAAATTTATGTTCTCTCAAGTCAAAAGCCCAAATGTCATGAATGGGAAAACTGACATTATTTATCCTAGGAAGAATAAAATGTAATAATAATAATAATAATAATAATAATAATAATGATTTAAAAAAAAAACATTCCAAAGAGCTGAAATCTCCCTTTTACCTTTCAAACATTAATACATCGGCTGAGACAAGCTATTATATGGTACACCGCTTTGCCAAACTTTTGGAAGCCCGGCCCCGTCTCATGTGATTCAAATCGTCATTTAACGCGTCACGTCAAGGAGGGCTGCTGGTTTTTGTAGTTTAAATTCAACGATTCCAAATCTCATTTGCAGTCTTATCGACTACATGTCCCATGATGCAACATATCAGCGTAAGCTTGCTGGTTTTTCGTTAGCTTGGAAAGATAGCGGTAGCGGACGAGTCGTAGGAAAATAAGGAATATTAATGTGTTAATGTAGAATTGTTGCGTTATTGTTCAGGAACGTTCTACTGTGGAGCCCCCAAGAAGCCTTTCTAGGAGAAGAAATGGTAAAAATTGACGTTTTTAAGCTTTTATGATGTTTAAGGCTCACATTATCTGTAGCCTGCTAGCCGTTAATTGAGCTCGATAGATCGTCTTCACAGGTCAAATTAAAGATGACAGTGTTTTCCTTCAGAAATTAAAATTAAAATTTGGTTAATGATTAACCAAACCAGGCTGTAAGTGTTTGGCTACAGCTGCTTTTCTAACGCTAATAAATAAATCTTCCCAAAGGCTTTACTTTCGGCCATTTTTAGTTAGAATGCTTGGAATATTTTTTCTATTTTGCTCCCGTCTTAAATAACTTGTCCCTGCCAGCTTCTTTGGTTGTGTTGTTAATACTGTATTTTTTTAAATATATTTTTCTGTTTTTCATAGATCCGCTTCATCCTGATCCAGAACCGAGCAGGGAAGACTCGTCTGGCCAAGTGGTACATGCAGTTTGATGATGACGAAAAGCAGAAACTGATCGAGGAGGTTCACGCTGTGGTTACTGTCAGGGATGCCAAACACACCAATTTTGTGGAGGTATGTGTCTAATCTGCTTTAAAAGTCAGGTTGATCACAGAAAATGGTTTTATGCTTCCACAAGAATCGCACCTGCTGAACCACCAATCAGGACTTGTGTGATAATTGCTTATGAACGTGTTAATTGAAACTCAAAAGGCAATTCCTTCCATGCAATTCACGCGTTACGGATCATTGTGGTTAAAAGTAGACTTGTTGGTCTCTGTGCGGTGAAAGTTCTGTAATCTTCAGGTCCAAGCAGGTCCTGCTTGAATAGGTTTTATCTCAGAAAGTTTAACATTTGTGTGCACAGACTGAGCAACAAGCACAAAGGAGATACAGCACAGAGTGTCGTTTGAATCATCCTAAACTGGGGTCATGAAATGTCCCAGATGTGTCCAGATTTTCCATTTTAGGTCCTAAAGTACATGTACCGGTAGTTACATTTTAAATGTGTACATTTGTTCATTCTGTGTTGTAGCAGCACCGTAAGAATAACTTAAACATTATTCAGCGGGCTGCTGAAGTTTGAAGAAATTTGAACATTCAGCCTTCCTCACAAAATGAATCTTGTCACTTACTTTTTAAACAGTCTTGTCTTGCAGTAGTTTTTTTTAAAATATGATTTGGATTGAATACATGTGACTGAAATAAATTTGACTTGTATTTTTGTGATTCAAGTACTGGGTACCGGTAGGTCTTACATTTAGTCTTTTAACAGTCTTAAGTTTAACTGATTGAAACCGGTAGAAACAGCTGTGTCTGCTCTTTGAATGAAATACCCCTGTTTGATTTTTTAATATTTCTAACTGTACTCAAAAGTATTATTTATACAAGTACCGGTACACAATAAAAAGTTTCTAAAGCTTATAAAGTGATTGCCTTTTAGTCGTTTGCCAAATTGTTGCAAAAATGGGATGCAAAGTTTGTGTTTACTGATCAAATTACACCCTGTGTTGGTCACCAGTAATGCTCACTTCCAACATTTTAAAATGGCTTTTGTAATTATCCATACTGCACATATTGAATCTGAAAAAAAAAAAAACTGAAAGTAAGTTTCTACACTTGTGTGAAAAATCTAGTTTTTAAGGTCTCTAATCTGGCCTGAGCATGAAATGGGGTGCCGCATACGTCCTGTAATTTTTATGTTACACTGACATGACCTGCCTGGCTGGTATATATCCTAAATAAATAAAAAAAGACTGGAAATATTCTTGTTTACTCATTTTTATTTAAGTATAAAAGGTTCGTTTCACTCCAAAGCCACGGATCAGCCTTGGTGATGCTGCTGCTGTTGTCATCAGAAGATAAGAGCTGTGGTTATTAAGAGAATTTATCTGTTTTTGTCCTCACAGTTCAGGAACTTCAAGATTATTTACCGGCGTTACGCTGGTCTGTACTTCTGTATCTGTGTGGACGTGACCGATAACAACCTGGCGTACCTCGAGGCCATCCACAACTTTGTTGAGGTAACGAAACACACACGCCGTATAGACGTAGGAGGTGAACTATGATGGCTTAGCTGTCGTAATCTTGGCCAACAGAGTTGTTTTTAAAGTGCTTTATATATAAAGCTGTATTGTTTGATCTGAGGGGTTTCAGGTAATGGTACTTTCTTTACATGAGTGAGTTCATTTGCTTGTTGTACTTTTGTTTAGCTTTTATTTTAAACAAACAAGGAAGAAAGAATCCAGTCATTTCTACACTTACTATAGAAATGACTGTAATTCTGCATCCTTTCTACAGTAAACTGAAACAAAGTGGTGGAAAAACACCAGTATTTGACAATTGCTCTTGTTACTATAGGTGCAACAAAACCTCTGAGTAAGGAGACTGTAGAAAACCTGAAAGGTTTAAATTGTAAATATTTTAATGTATTTATACTGTATATATATATTTTTTTCCCAACAGTGTGATGTATGAAATCACAGTTCACTACCGAGGAGAATAGAAATGGCTTTAGTAGCCTTGAACTCCTGCGTTATACTTCACTCACTACAGTACTAATATTAGACATGTGGAAAATATTTTGTTAGTGTATTCAGTGACTCTTTCCATCACTGCTTTGTGAATGTTTTAAGTGTGCAGCTCTAATGCTAAACAATCCCTCTGTCTGACAGAGCAGTCACTTAAAGCAATGGTTCCCAACACTGGTCCCTGAGGAACACCTTCCTGCATGTTTTAGTTGTTTCCCTGCTCCAACACACCTGATTCAGTGATTTAATTACTTCAAGTTCTGCAGAAGCCTCTTAATCACCCATTCATTCAAATAAGGTGTGCCAAGGTAGGGAAGCTATTAAAACATACAGGGTGGTGTTCCTCAAGGACCAGTGTTGGTAACCACTGACTTCAAGCCATTAATGTCTTGCATATTACATGTAATTTATTTCACATCATTGTGTAAATAAAGGAATTAAAGTTAGATTTTCTTGTTCTGTCTGTTCCTCTTGGAAGGTGCTGAACGAGTATTTTCACAATGTGTGTGAACTGGACCTTGTGTTCAACTTCTACAAGGTAACGATTAAATCATTTAGATTTTCTAGTAATTTTGCAAAAATCTTTTGACATAAGGATAGATACAGGAGAGGGTAAACATGTTTTGAATGGCAGGGTGTTGTTTTTTATTAGACGTTCTACTGAACCCCTGCTAGCGTTTTTCATGATTTATTCTGAGAACAACTCGCCTTCATCATCTTGTTAAAAAAAAAAAAATACGACGTCAGCTGACAACAAACCCTCAGAGGTCCTATTTGTGACAATAAGTGGGGAAATATCGACCACCTTTACTGCTTAAAAATACCTTTTTTATTTTCCACCTTAAACTTGTAAATTTGTGCTATCTCATCCTGAAATGAAAAATTTAAATGTTCATTACTTTTTTTTTTAGTTTTAGCTCTTTATTATGGGCTTTTAGTAAAATAATAAAATAAAAAATAAAATACTTCACGGGCATCTGGTTAGGATGCCTCCTGGACGCCTCCCTGGTGAGGTGTTCCGGGCATGTCCCACCGGGAGGAGACCCAGAGGAAGACCCAGGATACGCTGGAGGGACTATGTTTCTCGGCTGGCCTGGGAACGCCTTGGGATTCCCCCAGAGGAGCTGCTCCAAGTGGCTGGGGAGAGGGAAGTCTGGGCCTCCCTACTTAGGCTGCTACCCCCGCGACCCGACCCCGGATAAGCGGAAGAAAATGGATGGATGGATGGACTTCACATTTTATTATACCAGTAACAATATATTTTATGGCTTTTTATTTTTTTTTTTTTTTAGTAATTTACCCCTATTTACATGCCTCAAAATAATTTTTTTGCATTAAATAATTTATTCCAGTCCGGGGTTTTGGGAATACCATATATCCCTCTGGACCCTCCAGAACTTATACGAGTCAGACATGGAGGATTTTGTATTTTAATCAAAATATTATTTATTTATTTATTTAAAACTCTATACTCATTTACAATCTGTTTACTTTTACTACCGGTCCATCCACCAACTGAGTCCAGTTTTCAGTCAAGCCTTCAGGAGTCAGCAGAGCAGCTGATGCTTCAGCCTGTGTGCACGTGGCTCTGCTGGTTTGTTTCAAATGCTCACTCGTCGTGCACAAATCAAGTGTATGGTTGCTCTTTAAATCTGAACAAAAATTATTTTTATGGGTCAAGACGAGACCTGGTTCTAGAGCACCTTTCCCTGTTGGTGATTTTTCCCTGTTGGTGATTTTTACAGCAACTGGATCATTACTTATCAGGCGAATATAAAGATTGAAGTAAAACAAACATTATTGGAAGGAATTCATTGTTTCATGATCTAACTACTGTATGGGAACAGAATTGATTTCAATATGTGTGATTTTCCCACTAAGGACCGCTAGAGGGCAGTAAAGATACTGGAGTTAGGGAGCATTTGAAGCAATTCTGACCAAGTAAAACATTTGAAGGAAGGATATTTAGTCTTTTTCAGGAAGGATTGAGTTTATTGACGACACCAAAAGCATGAAAAAAAAAACTTGAACAAAAATCAATGTGTGGCTAATTTTTTACTGATGGGATCTTCTGAGGGTTAATGCCACTGACGCCGCCTCATTGTCATATGGTAAAGCCGCATGGTTTTAGCCACTCGTTTAAGCCGCATGCTTTTAGCCACTCGTTTTAACATTTTGATGACTATAATGAGGGAGTTGGGCACTATTCACATGACACTTCATCATGCAACCAAACTCTTGAATGTGCACAAGTGTCATTTGTGCTCTTCTGTGTCTGCAGGTGTACACGGTGGTGGACGAGATGTTCCTGGCAGGAGAGATCAGGGAGACCAGTCAGACCAAGGTCCTCAAGCAACTCCTCATGCTCCAGTCACTAGAATAAAAAAAGAAATGTTTTCCCTGCGCACTTATCTACTGCCCTGACCCCCCACCTCGACCTTCACCTCGTCTCTATCTCTGAAAAAGAACCACAACATTCCCCTGCCTCCACCTCCTATCTTCGGCGGGGGCGTTGTTTAGAATATAAATACACAATATTGTTTACATATGGATGTTTGAGTTCAGCTGAATCTATAAGTTGCAATATTCTGTCCCAACTCGGAGTAGATTTTTAACTCATTAACATTTCAAATAATCCCGTCGATGTTATTACTGCTCTTTGTCTAACCCGAGGTTGGAGACGTTTGAGTTGATTTGCTTTGTCTCTCCTCTGTATCTCATTAACCCGAACGTGTATTTAATGCCACTTCTGTAACTAACGAGCCCCATAAAGAGAAACCACGGCTAACGACCCGCGTGCATCGAGAACCTGCAGCGGTCGACCCCTTAAATCCACACACAGGACGATCTTAGTACAGTACCAGGAGTGAACTACAAAGCTCTTCAAAGCGACTGACCCGACCTGCTGGTTATTGAATGGAGGGCTCTCAGAGCGAGCACCCATTCAGCAGTGTGTAGGCATCCTCCTGGGTGTCAACAGAGCGGGTCATGTTCCATTTGATGGGTTTGAGATGCATCCAGAGGTGCATGTAGGCTCTTAAACACGTACTAACGCACAGAGGCTGTGTGTGGCTCCTTAAAGCAGTACTGTGACATATGATGCGTCTTCTGTCAGATATTGTGAAACTTGAAGGATATAAGAGAAAAGGAGGTTTAGGAGCTGTATATTCCTTTGATGTTGCATAAACTACATTTTTAATTTCCTGGTGAAGTCTGACAGTCGCTGTTTATTCATGTCCGTTTGCTGAAATTAAATCCGTTTAACCATATCCAGTCACACACACACACACACGACTTCATATGATGCATTTTTTTTTTTTAACAAGTGGTGAAATATGTGCAGCTTCCTCTCTGTCAGCCTGTTTGTTGATGGAAGGTGTGTTACTGTCTCTAATTCAAAACCTATGTGTCTCATTTTGTGTAAATAAATCGATCAAGTGGTCCAGCTTTGTCTCAATCTTGTTTTATAAAAATGTTTTGATATGAGCAGGGTTTTGGCACCATCTAGTGCCAACACGATGACAGCCGGTGTAGAATCAATGAAACTTGTCCACCTCAGCTTCACTGAACTCCAGACATGACTCACAGGGCGTTGACTCGCCCTCTGATACTCCACTGGAGAGAGGCACGATTAAAACAGATGAAGGTACATATTTAGTTTCCATCAAGTCCAGTGACAAATGAGCTGCAGATGTTTGTCACTTTATAACCATTAGCTCATATTCAGTAATTAAGTTTTAATGAACTAATTAAGCAGCATATAGCTCAATATATAACACTGACTGAACCTGACTTTGTGTGTGTAAAGGTCAATTAGCTGTGGTGGCCATTTTGACTTGGACTGACTCCAACAGTTAATGGGTTTATAAGCACATCCAGTCATTTGAGAGTTTCACTAAACGACAGCCGGTGTTGACAATGATTAATGCCAAGTGGTATGCCGATGTCCCCCCATCGCTGAGGGATTTGTAAAGTGAATGTTTGTAGTTTACATGTTCTTCTGGACTGGAATCGAACAGGAAATGCAAGTGAACCTTAATGTTTTTGGTGCAAGATATTCAAGGTGGTAGGATGCTGGTGAAGATTCTCAGTCGTCCAGGACATGATAAAATCAAAAAAGGCGTTCAATACAGGATCAACTGGACTTTATTTGTTGCAGAAAACGTTTCGACTTCTGTCCAGAAGTCTTTTTCAATTCTGAATGAATGGAAGCTGTGAGAACGAGAAGTTTTATACAAGCCACGCACCAACATATGAAATTGGAAACTGAAATAACACCACAAAATACCTAACATGCCCATTCTATTTAAATTGACAAAACAACACATCACACCTGGGGGTTTGTAACACATACATGTAAATTGAAAGATCACACCTTAACAGTAGGAGGTTCCCTTGAGGTCTCTGGTAGAAAGACACAAAACTGTATGTAAATTGACAAAAAACACCTCCCAAACAACAACAGAGACTACTCAGAGAAACGTTGTTAGTCTACAGACAAGGTGGTAGGAGTTACACTGTAGAATGGAGGTAGGGTAGTTTTGTCCCGGGCAGAGCAGTGACCGATCCTGATCAGTGGAAGGATCTATTTTAATCACATCACATGCAGGGCGGAGCCAGTGGAGTGGTCAATGGTGGCCTTGGCCCCCAGATAAATCTACAGCCACCCCAATCATTTGAGGACATTACTTTTAAGCAATATACAAATTAAAAAGAGTGGTTTCCTCAAATGATGGGGTGACTAGTTTATGTAGTCCCTCGATTATAGCAGTGATTATGTTCCACACACCCCGCGATGGGTGAAAAACAGCAAAGCAGAAGAAAAAAAAATGAGTATTTTTATATGTTAAGGCTTTATAAACCCTTCTACTCTTAAACCTACGTTATTTTAACAACATACGTACATGTACTGTACAATACTGCAAAATTGCACTCACTAGCTCTGCAGAACGGCTCGTTCCGATTGGGCAGTTCTGGTTCTGCAGACGTACCGTGCAGCGAAGAAGTCCGCCGCCCCGTCCAGGTTGATGTACCAGTACACGTGGATAATTGGGCTTCAGGATTATTTGTGACTTGCCTGCCAATTCTGTGAGTTTAGTGGATAAAGCAGCAGCTGGAAGCACTGTTGGCTTCTGGGTAGTGTAGTTTGTTTTCAACTGGCCTTACGCTTTATGAAAGAAAACACAAAATAGCAGCACCTGTCCAAAGTATTTATTTTTCGTAAATACTAAAATTTACAATTGTTGGAAAAAAATAAAAAATAAGCAAGAGCGCGAAAACTGAACTGCAAAGCAATGAGGGACCACTGTATGTATATGGTGGTGGCCATCTTGGATTTTAACATGGCAACCTAATTCTCACAAGGAAATGTTTTTACGCCTGCATGTAGCCACACATTAAAATGGAAGTCAGCACCTCACTTATTTCAAGTCATTTCACTCACAACATGCACGCACAGACAATTTTCCAATTCCCACTTTTTGTTCTGAAACGGCGGACAACAAACGTGCAACGAATAGTGCTCGATGCAGATTATGATCAGCTACTACCGTTCCAAGTTTCAGCTTTTGATATCCGTAAAACTGTCTGAGTTGTAGCCATGTTGGTGTTTTCCACGATCCACTGGGTTCACCAGCCATATTGAAATGACTAAAGGTTGACCAGCTGTAGACATAAGACCAATAATTTGAGTTTATTACAATCTGTTCAACAGTTTATGACATTTTGCTAACAGATGCAGAATGACTGTTACAAACACACCAAACTTTAGTTCAATAACTAAAATGTATAAATATAAATAGTCATTAGGGGAAACAAATGTACAACAAGCAGTTTACTTAGAATTGTATTAATACAACAATCAATGATTAATACTTGCAATAGATAATCTTATTTACAGGATCAGGTACTTGAGTTGTACCACATTATTTAGGTTGATTATATCACATATTTTACAGAACAACTGAGTTGGATCATTAAACGATTAACTCCAGACTGGAACATGTGATGAAATATTACTAAGGCTATACTCTGAGGTGTGCAACACAGAGAAGCTGCGACTCTGGTTTCAAACCGTTTCAAAGACTTTAATTAGCTGTGACGAGTCACCGAACGCTCACAAAGTCAACATCACGTCGATACTCGGGCCTCGTGGCGGCAGAAACTATGATCACACCTACATTAAAATCTTTATTACAGTATACTCTTCAATTAAAATAAGATGTACATTTCTATAGTTACAGCATATAAACAGAAGGAGTTTTCAAAGTAAAAGTGCACTTTCAGAAGAGGCACGCCACAGAACGCAGAAGGAAACGTGTTTTTTTTTCTGACTCATCTGACGGGAGCGTTTTTCTCTCGGCGTGGTGACTCACTTCAACGCGGCTGAGGGTTTGATTGAGATTTTTGGACAAAAACAAGTGTTTTTTCCTCTCCTCTCTTGTCAGTGTGAGTTTTAGTCATCAGTTCAGGCAGAGGCAGCGACCCACGACTCAACGAAAAGTGAGAAAGTTGAACGGTGACGATGCGGAGCCTCGTTTTTCTCCAGCAACACCACAAAAGATGGCATTGAACGACACATAAAGAACCTTGAATCCTGGAATTGAAAGTCGTTTTTCTTTTTTTGGAGGAAGGAAATATCCCAACTTCCTTAAAGTTATCAAACACTTGAGGCAAACCCAGCTGCAGTTTGCTCCTCTAAACTCTAAAGCTTTTGTAATTTCACCGAGCGATGATTTCAACGCTGAGACTCTGATAAGACCTCGGGACATTTTCTCTTCTTTGTGCTTCTTCAGTGACCCACAGACTCCTCCCTGTGGTTCACACCGAACTGTTCCCTTCAACAGTTCAGTCACAATCCGGAAGTAATTCTATATATGGACAAAAAGCCGCTAATCTACGTTATAAAAGTGCATTTGTAATGAAAATTATATAAAAACATTCTCAGTGTAAGACTCAGTGACGACACGACTTGACAAATTTCCACCTGAATCCACTGATTAGCTTCAATCATCAGTTAGGAAGAGTAGCTCAGCAACAACCATAGAAATAGATGTTAATTCTATGGATGTTAAGTCTAATTCTATGGAATCAACATAAAGCCGAATTAGAGCAAGGTAAAAAAAAAAATGGAACTGAACAAAAACTACCAGTAGTACCAAGTCGCTCCAGGAGAGGCTGAATAACGAAAACACTGACGACGTTTAACAATGTGCAAATGACAACAGCGTTTTGGACTTCCTAAAAACAAAGTGAGGGACAAAAACAAACTACAAACAAGCCACGGCTTCTCCTCGTCTGATGATGATGATGATGAGGAGGTCTCTTCTTCAGGATCCGGTTGTGTTCCTGCTGAGGAGTTTCCCTGTCTGGATCAGAAGCAGAACAGAGCCGCCCCAGGTGGAGACGGGTATCCGTAGTCGTGGTCGGCGGTTTGAGTCCACCTCTGCTCCTCCAGGTGATCTAAGGTATGAGGTGCACTCACACACACACACACCCTGAAGAACACCTGGAGCTGAGCTGCATATAAAAAAAACAGACATGATTTCCGTCACAGCCTTATAAAGTCCAGGTTCTGGTTCCAGTCTTGATGTGTTGTCCTGTCACTGACCTGTAGGGGGCGTCCCGTCAGCGTGGGCCCGTGGGTTCAGGTGAGGGTGGCACCTGATCCCTAGCAGCTGCACTGCTGCTTGTTCTGTGTCGCCGTGCCTCTGGGCTGCCGCAGCTGCCTCAGCGACGCGTCTCCATACTGAATCCCCGAGCCCATCCTCTCCGGGTCCAGCTCTCCTTCAGCGTGGACCAGAACCAGAAGCGTCGTCGATGAATGAAAACCCAGCGTTAAAACGGATAAACGGTGCAGAACGTTAAAAGTACCTGACTCTATCTTGTTGAGGATGATGCGAGCGCATTTCAAGAACCCCTCTTCGACGTTCTCGCCCGTCAGAGCGCTCGTCTCTAGAAATATTAGATCTGCGTGGGGATCAGGAGGCAGGAGTCACCGGGAGGGAACGAGCATCCAAAAGGTATATTTACAGAAAATGAGACGCAGGTGCGAGGTAACACGGACTGAGCGTCACTTACCGTTCTCCTGAGCGAAGCGTGAGGCCTCCAGGAAGGTCACCTCTCTGTCTGCATCCAGGTCTTTCTTGTTGCCGCACAGAATAATAACGATGTTGGGGCTGGCCAGCGTCCGTGCGTCTGTCAGCCAGTTCGTCAGGGTGTTGTACGTCTCTCGACTGTTAAAGAAACACAGCAGTTTAATTATGGCCTGGAGAACAAACAGATTTTTATTTTTCCAAAACAAACGGCTTCAGGAGTAAATTTGGCAACTCTAACACTTGGTGATAAGATACTGAGCAGGTCAAGGCCCTAAAACACCAGCTGACCTGTTAGCACTACAGGTGGTCCTCGAGTTACGGCAATTAGGGGTTACGAACGCATCTTATCAATAAAAATATTTTTTTTAATTGTTTTTATGTGTTTAAATGTTCTTGATTTTATGTGTACAGCACTTTGTTGCAGCTGTGGTTGTTTTAAATGGCTTTATAAATAAAGTTTTATTATTATTATTACATAAAAAAAAATTTTAAGGCGATTTACGAAGTTTACGGCAGTTTGACAGTTTCCGCCAGTTTCCGGTCTCACAGCCGGCTTTGGACAGACCGTGTCCAACCAGAGCTGGGAGCTGAACGGCGGTTTTGCGGAGGGACGAAGAAAAACGACACTGTGGACCGCGTGAAGCAGCAGACAGCGAGCTGCACCGGAGGAGCAACAAGCTAACATGCTAACGGGTGCAGCTATTGGCGGGGCCAACATCAGCAAACGCGGCGCAGCCTTTTTGGATGGACACCGCGGAGAAACGGCTCCCAGTAAGTTATTCACTCTTTTTCCTTTCATGATGGCTCCAAATGTATGGAGTTAACATGCTAACAGTCCTTCCTGTAAACAGTTTGGACCGCGTGAAGCAGCACGAAGCTGCGGAGCTCGGACGTGCAAGAGCTAACATGCTAAAAGACGGAGACAGGCTTGACCAGCTCAAAGTAAGAAATTAACTTTTTATTGTTTTAGCCCTGGACTGTATGTGTTTTGTGATAATTATGTAAGGCACTGTGTTAGGATAGGCGAAGTGCTTGGTAACTTTGTAACTGTTTTGTACGGCACATGTACGTGTATAAGTGGCAGCTCGGGTGTTTTCCGACTTACGGCGATTTCGTGTTACAAACGGCCGCAGGAACGGAACTCGTTCGTAAGTCGGAGACCACCTGTATTTGTAGAATAATCTCAGTTGTAGCCATTTTTGTGCTGGCTAAGGTCGACTGTGTCGCAAATCCTGAATGGGACTGATTCCAAAAGTTACTTGAAACTTCCATCAAAATCCACCAGTAGTTCATGAGATATTTTGCTAACAGACAAACAGGTGGTGACCAACAATTGATGCCAAAGGTTTAAGCAAAGGTATTGCTCAATGTGTAGAGCTCGAAGTGTGCGTTGGGGATGACGCTCAACTATTTTCCCCTCAGGGCTTTGTGTTGAGCCCCCTCCTGTTCACTCTGCTCACATATAACTGCACTCCTACCCATCCAGGCTGTCACATTGTAAAGTTTGCAGATGATACAGCGGTGGTGGGATGCATCACAAACAATGATGAGTCCAGCTACAGGCAGGAGGTGGAACACCTGGAGAGCTGGTGCAAAGAGAATAACCTTCACATCAGTGTGAAGAAGACAAAGGAGATGATTGTGGACTTCAGAAGGAACAAACACACCTACACCTCCACCACCCCCCACCCCCCGAATATAGGAGAATCTGTGGTGGAAGTGGTCTCCAGTTACAAGTTCTTGGGTGTGCACCTGAGTGACAATCTCAGCTGGAGCAACAACACCACCAGCCTGATCAAGAAAGCTCATCAGAGACTCTACTTCCTTAGGCAGCAGAGGCCGAGTAGCCCAGTCCTCACCTCCTTCTACAGGTGTGCAGTGGAGAGCATCCTGTGCTCCAGCATCAACGTGTGGCATGGAGGCTGCACAGCTGCAGAAAGAAAAGCTTTGCAGAGAGTGGTGAAGGCTGCACAGAGGTCTGTTGGAGTCAGTCTCTCCACCATCACAGACAACTACACCTCCAGATGCAGGAAGAGAGCCAACTGCATCATGAAGGACCCCACTCACCCAGCACACACACTTTTTGCCCCACTCCCCTTAGGAAGAAGGCTGAGAAACATCAAGTGTAGAACCACTAGACTGAGGAACAGCTTCTACCCTGAGGCTGTTACTCATGAATATCTAACCAGGATAATCACTGTGAAAAAACTCACTGTATTGCCACTTTAATTGGTGATATGTGCTGCTGATTATCAATGCTGCTGATCTCATGCTGCTATATTCATTCATACCCACCTACTCACTACGGACTCAAGTTCGGGCTGCTGTTTAATATACCATATTATTTTACATTATTAGTGTTTAGCGTATATCTTAGATCCTTGTGCTAAGTAATCCGTTTCTTTTTATACTTTATATTTTTGTTATATTTGGATCTAACGGGGACCCTGTGTACAGTTTTGTTCCACCCCATGTACCACATGTGATGCGAATGACAATAAAGATACTTGAACTTTAATTACAACAACAATTGTTTTTACTACAATATCTGTAAAATTAGCTGAGGTATAGTGTCTTGGCTGTGGCGGCCATCTTGAGTTGGGGTTCAGGTTTCCGTAAAACCATTTCAGTGGTTCAAGAGATATTTTGCCAACAGAGGTAATGTTTTACAGCAACTTTTAGTGAATAATCATGAACTTTCAGCTAAATATCTGTGGGGTGAGGCAACTGGTTCCCATGGTAACATGAGGTCAGTGAGGTGAGAAGGAGGGTGTAGCCACACAGCGATGTTTCACAGCTGTTTTCACTAACAGACAAAGGCTGACGCAACTCCTTGTCCACGCAGCCTTGAAACGAGGCGGCTCGGCTGCAGTCGGGTTCGTGCGCTCCGTTTCCTTTAGCTGCTCTCTTACACCTCCCATCTGCTCAACCTCACCACGAACATAACGGCTATCACCTTGATCCCCACCATGTCGGTCCGGGCTCTCGGTCATTAAATTAAACTTTAAACAGACGCTCGACAACACATAGAGGTTGATTGTCTCAGAGTGCAAACAGGCAGGATGGCTGTAAAAAATGTAATTTAATAAGTTAAAGTTATTTACAGTTGAGCTTCGTGCATCTGTAAGTTGAGTCTGAAGCTGCAGCAGTCTACTGTGGACCTCTAATTGTGATTTTGTTGTTTTATGCTACTTTGTAATAAATGAAACTCTTCTTCTGCAGAGGTGAAAACATCACTTACCTCGTAATGTCGTAGACGAGAAGCGCTCCGGCCGCTCCTCTGTAGTAGCTCCGTGTTACAGAACTGGGAAAAGAATATTTGATGTAAATGTTTTTTCACTAAACAATCTGAGGAGAGGAAACTGACAGGAAGGCGACACAAAAACTAAACTCACCAGGTACTTCATTGGACCAGGAGAAATTCTCAGAACTATCCAGATGTCACCAATTTATTTTATTTAGTAAAATATATATACAGTACATACAAAGTGGAAAAAAATAAAAACCCTGGCAGGAAATGTCAAGCGCGATTACCGGAATCGTTCCTGTCCTGCAGTGTCCCAGATCTGCAGTTTGACCGTCTTCCCACCGACGTTGACCACCCTGGAGCCGAACTCCACTCCAATGGTGTGGTTGGAGTCCTGCTTAACTGCACACAAAGGAAAAACCTCAACGTTACAGGAACATTAACTCCGGCAAAGCCTTTGCAGTAAAACAATAGTGCTTTAGTTCATGTGGTGTGCGCTGCCATGACACTCCCACTACCTGATTTAAACTGTGCGTTTGTTCAAAAGACACAAAGAACATACAACAGTTCCGGTGATATTAATGGTCTCCACTGGGACCAAACCAGTCCTCCTTAAAAGGGCGTGTGACTGTAAATACATTTTTGGAAAGAGAACATAAGTAAATAAAAGTCATGCTGCTGTGATGAACAGTTGAGATATTATCATGAACAGTAACAGGGAGTGATGTCAAAGGGGCCTGCATGATGTTTCTTTACATTATTCAGAGTTCAAATAAAATAGTTTCAAGTGTTTCAAAAACCAGGGAGTTCCCCTTTAATGTCACTTCCTGTTTCACTTAGGCTGCCAGTTGTGGGACAAAATTGGTAAAATCCCGTATATTATGCCATGTTTCTTAAATATTAAGATGTTTTCCTTCCACTATTTTTGTATCTGCAGGATATTTGTCACCGGCAATTCAACACCAGCATGCCTGTGACAAGTTTCATAACATTATAACTAGGGATGCATGATATTATTAGCATGGTATCGGTATCGGCCAATATTAGCGTTACAGTTCAATATCGGACATCAGCCATTCCATCAAAATAACTCACCCATAGAAAAGATGCTGTTTTTGCATGAAAACCAAGTGACAAGGATGCCTGCAGCGCCACTACAATGTGATGACGTCATGCACACTACCTGATCTGATCACAGCGGAGGGAAAGAAGTCAAAATGTCGACAGTGTGGAAGGTTTTTTGTTGTTGTTGAGGATGTTGGATTCCGAAGATTTATGGACTATGTTGAGCCTCGCTACATCGTCTCCAGTCGGAGATATTTTTCCGACGTAGCCTTACCCGAGTTACAAGCCGTCATTTCCAACATAATTGAGAAACTAATAGCCAATAGCACTTGGTGAATTTTACCACAGACATTTGGACGTCGTGTTAGTCCCGTTAGCATGATTAGTCTTATGGCAAATGGCTAGACAAAAACTTTGAACTTAAACAGGCTGTCCTTCATGCACAGGAGTGCAGAGGATCCCACACTGCAGCTAGGAACCTGGAACAAGCTTCCACAAGGGAGACAGCATCACAGGTGACTAATGCTAATAAATAACATTTAACACTTTTCATTTAATACAAGTTAAAGTGCTATGAATATCATATGGCTGTTACTGAATATATGTCACAAGCTCTTAGTGTGGAAGTTTTTTTGTTGTTGAGGATGTTGGATTCCGAAGATTTATGGACTATGTTGAGCCTCGCTACATCGTCTCCAGTCGGAGATATTTTTCCAACGTAGCCTTACCCGAGTTACAAGCCGTCAGTTACACATTTTTTTGTGTGTGTGGCAAATAAGCCTAAATACGAGGGCTACGTTCTGACAAAGGAAAATATATTAAAAATACCGGTGTCAGTATCAGTTATCGGCCAAATAAATTTTAAAATATTGGCATATTGGATATTGGCCAAAAATCCAATAGCGTGCATCCCTAACCATAACTTACAGAAACAGTGAACTTTTAGACTGAAGGGGTATTTCTGAGTCGTCCTCAAAGCTTACAGTCTCCCTTACTGCATCTAAACATCCTGATTGTTGGACAGTTTGACTCCTGAGCTGGAAAACACTCACCGAGCGCTAAACAACAACAGCTTTATTAGACGTCCTTCCACAGCTTCAACTAGACCCTGTCTGCATGAAATTTATGAAGCTCAGTTCTGTGGGGGGGAATTGGACATTTGTCATGTTCAGGACCCGTTACTGAAGTGGCACTCAACAATAAGTGTGGCTGCATGTAATTAAGATAACATGAGACTGAGATGTTAACGGTAAATATAACAAGAGGTTAACCAGCTTTGCTTCTTTGCACTCTTGGCTCTGGTTCGTCATCACGTCGCCCAGCTTTTAACCCCTTAAACCAGCTGTGGGCATGGAGAGCTGCACCACTGGGACCCGTTTAACTTCATTTTGTTTTAACAAGTCCTTCAAGAAAAGTAAGAGCTGAGCCCAAGAACAGAGGTGTTGTACATAATATTGAACCGACGCAATAATTCCCTGCTCAGACTGGTAGAAGCTGGTGTGCACTTCATTGTTATTATGATTTCACTCAGTGATTAACTTCCCTCCCGGGGAACTTGTGTGTCCTTGCAGCAGACTGAGATAAATGGCTTCCAGCGCGTGGCACGAACAGCCATGCACACGTCTGTGAATCAACACGCTCAAGGTGATGTCAGGACTTACACTTGTTCTCGATGAACTGGTGGAGGAGGCAGGATTTTCCCGCCCCGGCGCTGCCGATCACCAGGAACTTGAAGAGGAAGTCTGAAAGCAGAAGAGAAGAGAGAAACTCAGTGCTCCATACTTGGATAAACTCCTAATCCTATTAAAGCCACTACTTTCACCCAGCTCAGATTAGCTTACTAATCGGTTAACACACAAACTGTGACCAGTTGCCAGCAACCACCTGAAAACAGGTCAACAGCTCTAATCATTTTGACGTTTTGGTACGTGTCTATGATAAGATTTTTCATGTAAAGTTTGCAGATTTAAAGTTCAGTTCAGTTTCATCCTAACTTTAAAGTTTAGAGGACGTTTTGTAAAAGGAGCGTGCGTTTGAATGTCGACTACAGTTATTGTGGCGCTCCTCCGTTCTGCTCGATCCCAGATATTTATTCTTAATTTTGTTTCTCAGATTTTGTGTTCAGCAGCAGCAGGTTCACTCATATACAGTACTTCCACCTAAACGTCATCTTATTTTAATTGTCCGAGTCCGCCACATTTGTTCCCCTCCACTGACTACAGCCAGCCTAAAGTGGGTCAATCGTGTGATTCAAGCTTCTACGTTTGGACGGATTCATCTGAGTGAGTGCTTACCCTCATTTTAGAATTGCATATCAATATGTGACAAACCACAGGAGCAAACTCTCCCTAACGGTACCATTTCATGTAGCTGAAGGAAACAGAATTTAGTAATGGGAGAGGAGCCTGCAGGTGCACCATATAGACTCCAAGGCCTTCTCTGAGTCTGTAAGCTGAAAAGCCAACTGTCTTCTTGACCTCACCTCTGTCTGATAACCGTGTATTAAAGCACTTCCTGCCTCACTGTCCAGCGCAGAGTCTCACTGACCAGGCTCGAAGCATGTCATTTTTGCACACCTGTAAAAGCTTCCTCGAGTCGTGACCATCTACCCTTGCAAGTAAACTGGGTTGGATAATAGAATATACAGTAATAGACTAGAATATACTTTATTGTCCCCTAACTTGTCATGGACTCGGGGGTGTATAGCATGGTAGCAGCTGCCCAAACAGATAGTAAATGATGGTGTAGTGGCAGGGGAATCGGACTTGGGATCCGAAGGACCCAGGTTTGAACCCCGGCCACGGCACACCTTGGGGTGTCTATGAGTGCACATCTATTTTCCCCAGCTCCCCGGGCGCTGACTATGGCTGCTCACTGCACCACCTGGTGGTGGTTGGGTTAAATGCAGAGACCAATATCGTCTGTCAAGTATGGGAAACATACACAGATGACAAAAATGTGACATTTATTTATTTTATTTAAATACTCATACAATTCATATAAACAGCTAAAAATGAAGACTACATACACAACAGCTTAAAAAAAACAACAGAGAACACCAAAGTTCTTGCACACCTTCCAGACCTCAACATATTATCTATTTAAAAATTTGATTCACATTTTTGATGGAGGTGGGCACAAAATAATATTTAAAATGGTTCAGTTTAGTTTGGGGGATTCTATACCTTCTACCGGAAGGCAGGAGCTCATATTCCACATACAGGATGTGGGATGGATCCAACATTGTCCGAAATCTTCTGTTCTCGTGTGTGAGCACCCTTATTTAAGTAGATGATGAAAGGATGTTTATTTTATCCAACAGAAACTTATTTTATACCGGTACTTTGTTTTGTACTTTTCAGCAAAGTATTGTACCCCAGTGTGCGCCGATCATTGATTTACAAGAGACAATCTCTTGGTCAGGCTTATTCTGGAAAAACAGAATAGGTTGTTTTGTTGTTGTTGTCCAAGACAGTGCAGAGTGAGGAATGCTGGCGAGTGGAGGGAACAATTTTATCCACCGTTAGGTGAATGGCGGAGCCAGAGGGTGGCCAATGGTGGCCAGATTAATCTATGGCCACTCCTAGGACCATCCCAATTGTTTGAGGAAACTATTATTTTAAGCAAAACCATAGCTAGAAAGTACAGTTACCTCAAACTATTATTTTAAGCAAAACCATAGCTAGAAAGTACAGTTACCTCAAATGATAGGGGTAGCTAGTTTAGCAGTGATAGTAGCCATCATGCATTTCAACATGGCAACCCATTTCCAGCGGTGACCTTTCTCATGCCTGGATGCAGCCACACACCAAAATGGAAGTCGGTAACTCACATATTTTTCTAATAATCATGCTCACAACATTCACAAACAAACTGAAGGTATTTCCAATTCCCCCTTTTCGCTCCACGATGGGGGACAGTTATAAAATAAGGGGGAAAAAAGTATAAAAATGAAATTCTTGGCATGACTCTGACCATGCAAGCAAATTATTATGAATGTAATTACATCCTCTTCCCTGAGAGCTGGCTTCAGAAGGGAATTGAAGACAGATAGTTGTGCTGTAAGCTCCAGCCCAGGCTTAGCAGATAAGAAGTGCTGAATGAAAAAATGATTGGGAACGCCTGTTGATATTACGGACTGGGGGGTACATCCCGTCAGTATTCAGCTCCTATCTGACATTTAAACTTATTACGTCGCCGGCGCTCACGGAACTGCCGCCGCCACCGGCTGAGTTTATTATGCATCCTTCTCTGAGCTGAGCCGGGCGTTTCCTTCAGCACCACGAGCTCGCAGGTCAAATTCACGAGCGCTTATTGGCAGAAGTGAATCAAATCAAAGTTTTCTTCTGTGGCTGCAGTCAGCTGCACATCTCAGAACCAACAGGCTGATGTCTCCGTTTTTAAAGCTTGCCTCAAAGAATCCTTTCCAGATGTTTTCCCTGAGAGATCTGTAAACAACCACTGGCTGTCGATACATGCACTTTGTGAGGCTGCTGTAATCTCTGCACACAGCAACGTTAACGAAATAACACCGTTATCTACGATCACTGAACACGGTCAGGACCAGATCTACCCACGGAGGCTCATCTGATCCCTTTAAACCTAATGACACAAAAACAAGAAATCAGTCCTGTGATGCGTTTCTTTTCAAGACTTTGCAACTATTTAAATGTAGATATTGAAGGTGCTCATTGCATATTGTAAAATATAATAAAGATTATCCTGGACTGCATCAAATGGTTTATATTTTATTTTTATTTGACTTTTATTTTACCAACTTATATGTTTGAGAACCAGTTCTCATTTAAAAGAGGGTGTTTACTCCAGTTTTCCCACATTTGCAATTCTGAAATGCAGGTCCGCACTGAATGTAAACAAAACACTCCAAGGAATCTGTCAAAAACCAGAAGAGCGCTTGAGTTACACGACTGACCTACATTAAGCTGGTTGTAACATGAAGGTAAACAAGCATGTGACTCATGGTGAAAAAATGAGTCACGATGAGGACTTTTTCCTTTACTGAATTATTATTTTCAAATTTTCTTGATTTTTAATCTGTCTTTTTAAGTACTGCACTGTTTTTTGTTAAGCACTTTGGTCACCACCACCGTGGTTGTGTAAAGTGCTATATAAATGAATAAATGAAATGAAATGAAATTCTTGGTCTCAAAAACTTTAAAATGATTTGTAGTTTGTTGACATTTGACAATCTGTCACCTGGAAACAAACTAGTTTTGTTTACGAGTGTGCTGGGTTGAAAACTCAATTATTTAGGAGCGATGTCATCTGGAATTTCAGCTGTAAATTCAAAGGGGGAATCCTCTCGTGTCACAGCATTATACAAAGGGATTTCCTGTCGTTACGGCAGCCAGCAGAGAAAAATGGTCAGTTACAAAGGAAATTAAAACAATTACCAGTTAGAAAACCTTAATTTAAAAGCAGCTCAGGAAGATTATATATTGCTTCATTTACTGGGATTGATAGACAGTGACTTTATGGACTCATTTTTACACTAATCTTAATTACGGCAGAAATACATCTCAGCTGGCGGTCGAACAAGTATTGAGTCAGGGAGAAGATGCTCAGGCAGAAATATAGTGATATATACATCTATAGAAATGTAGAAATATAGAGTGAATCTACAGAAAGGAAAAAGAACCAACAAGATAGACGATTGTTAAAAAGCAGGGCGGTGGAGCGCTGTTTATAAACATGTGCAGCGTTAGCAAAACTTCTGCTAGACTGCTAAGTTTAGTCTTTTGTTCAAACATATATTTTTATCTGGAAACTTTGCTCAACAAATCTGAGTATAAATACGCACAACTACATTAAAACTGCAGGACTTTGTGATCCCAAACAGTTCCTCCATTGATACTCCTTTTGTTGACCTGTTTTCAGTCACTTCGGCTGTTTCTGTAGATAAACAAACTGAGGCTGCAGGTGGCATCCAGTCGCAAGTGTTGCTTCCAACTTTTTAATTAAAGGAGACAATAATCATCAACATGAGAAAAATATTGTTTCTCACTTTATGAAGTTGTTTTAAACCTGTCTTTATGTCATTGCAACAAGTACCTATAATGAAATGACAAACTAGTATTTGATAACATGTTACCTGCAGGAAACCATGCAGAATTACTAAAAATAGGCTGATGTAGTTGATAAAGACTTTAGTTTGAATGCGCTTTCAAAAACAATAATAAAATAGCTATATATACTCTATAATGTGGCCAAATTATGTAGTTTTACAACAAAAAAGATGCGTCAAAAAGACAAATATCAAATAAAATAAATATGTACCATCTGCGACCATTTAATGTGTACTTGTTATCTGCATAATGCTTTAGCTGATCCCACCATGGACCCTCTAGAGGAGACGATGTAGGAGACCGAGACAAAAATCAATACAAGGCTCTTACAGCCACCATTAGTGCTGGCACTTTTCCATTTATACAGCCCACACGGATAAAGTTTCATAAGAAAAAAAAATTAGGAGAGAGAATCCAAGACAAAACAGATGGTGAGAGTCTGAGCGGTGTGGCAGAAATCAAAACGAGGACTCGGTGGCTTCACAACTATTGTGTTGCTGCACGTTCTGTCCCATCAAAAACGGTGACAAATCATGTCAACGCTCACAAACAGGTCATATCGTAACTCGGAACAAAGACAGAGAGAGAAACAGCAAAAAAAGGGGGAAGATTCTTGAATCAAACATCTCAAAGAAATCAAATAGTGTGATTCAAACCTTTGCTGGTGGGCAGAGACAATATGCACCATTTGTTTTATACACCATCACTCGCTTCTTCACAAAATTAAACAACGGTGGAACAATCCTGCATTGTGGGTGGATGTGCAAATAGGTGGGAAAATGGGAGCAGTTTTGGGAGCTTACAGAGCACAAACCACCCAGATAGACAAAATAAGAGGCTCTCGAGCAGTCAACAGAAAGTGATGGACTTAGAAAAACGAGGACCATGTTTGTGGCTCGGAAAGCACGCAAGAGTTAGCCTGCTGGATGTATTTTAATCTGTTATCACCTATAGAAGCCTCATGACTTGTACAACTTCAGCTACTCTCTAGTAAATGACGCAGAGATTCAATCAGATCCTCCCAAATATCAATGTAATCAATGTTTGTTAAGAGTGTTGGGCCAGCCTTCCATCCACATGACTACTGCAACTTGGCCGAAATTATAAAGTGGCTTCATCACATCCTGCTCCCTTGCCTTCAACCTAAATTTAACATAATCTGATAAATCAAAGTCATCCAATATTAGGTCAGCTCTGTTTATTAGCAGCTTGTCCATTGTTGACTGCAACAACCAGCATGATGCACATGCTCGAAAATTAAAGCTTCTGTTTGCAAACAAAACTATCCCTACAAAACACTTTTGTCTGCATCCATTGTACAGATAACTACCTCCATGTCATCTCGAACTGCTTCCACATATTGCCTCTTCGTCTTTTTCCTGTCAACTGCACGTCTTAACATCCATCTACCGTGCAGTTGACAGGAAAAAGACGAAGTTTGTTTTCCTGTACTTTGTTTTCCTGGCTGAAAATATCTAAAACAAAACTTCTCAAATGTGTGACACTGCTCTGCTCTTAATCGGTCAACCCTGCTACCACAACATCATTCATATCAAGGCTCAAGAGGATAAGTTTGTTGATTCCTATAAATATTTGGGTATCCTGGTCGATTCACATCTCTCTTTTAAACTCCACGTGGAAAACCTAGTAAAGAAACTGAAAGTTAAACTGGGTTTCTTTTTCAGAAACAGATCATGTCTAACACTGAATGCTAGGAAACGCCTTGTATCTGTGACTTTCCTTCCCTCCATTGATTACGGTGACATTCTCTACATGAATGCTCCTACAAGCACCCTGCAGATGTTGGATGTTGTCTATCATGGTGCACTAAGATTCATAACTGGCTGTGATTATCGTACCCACCACTGCACCCTGTATTCACTGGTTAACTGGACATCATTAACCTCACGCAGACTCTTCCACTGGTACATTTTCATCTTTAAATCACTTCTTGGTCTGCTGCCCTCATACATCTCCTCCTACATGTCTTTGCGTGAGTGCAGCTACAGCGTGCGCTCTCAGGACATGATTACCTGCAGTGTTCCGTCAGTGAGGACTGAACTTGGCAAAAGGGCCTTCTCCTACTCTGCTCCTGCTTCTTGGAATATCTTACAAAAAGATCTTAAGATCTCAACCTTGACTTCTCTAAATGTTTTTAAGAATGTTGGAATCCTGGCAAAAACCAATGCAGACATGTTCCTGTTTTTGATTTTCTACATCTGCCTTATAATCTGTCTGTTTTGCTAATTTGATATCTTTGTTTTAACTTGTTTAAAAAAAAAAAAACTGTATTTCTCTCTTATGATTGTCTATTGTTGATTGTCCAAGGAAATTCTACTGTTGCTGTTGTCATCATTCTTTAGTTTGTAGACAGGTCTCTCTTGTAAATGAGTCCTCGAGGCTCAATTAGATTAACCTGCCTAAATAAAGGTTGAATGAAAGTTAATATTTCATTGTCACTGTTATAATAAAAGTGGTTATTTCAGCTGTTTATTTAGTGACCTTGATTTAACCAGGGTTGGAAAAGATGTAAAAATGTAGCAGCTGAGACCCCACACAGGTGAACTGGGGCAATAAAAACCACAAGAATCCAACTTCCCTCCTGGGCCTGATGCTTTTAAAGCCACCCCACATTAAAATGTACAGTACTTCGGACTGAATACTTGCTGGGTTTACTTGCAAAGGGCGTGAAATTCAACAAGCTCCGGCCACCCAAGCCCCACCTCTATGCATCGACCTGTCGTTTTTGCATCTCTTCTAAACTTTTGGCCAACTTCCCCCCTGCAATGTCTCACCATCTGTTTGTAACACACACCGGGTTAAAGGGGGGGATTTAACACGCTGGTGTCAACACAAACTGAACCCCTTTAATAACACCCACAGTACTTTCAAAGTGAGATCGGAGGTAAAAGTCGGCTAAAAGATAAATACCCCCCGGTAAAAGCCAGAGCTGTTGGGTGGATTAAGCTAACTAGCATCGCTACTACTGTCAGCCCGCAGGACGGTAAAAACAGTCTCTGTGAAGGTTAACCCCCCCACAAACATACCGTATGTCTCAGACATGTCGGCCAGCGAGGAGTGAGGGACCTTCACGGTTCTTTTAGGGGGACTGCGTACTCGCCGGGTTCACACCTCTCCAGGGTGTTTATCTACGACGCTAGAGGTTTCCCTTCCTTGATCCGACCACTACCAAGCACGGCAGTTGCGTGCCTACGTCATCAGCGTGCTACGTTGTGCTGTGTTCAATGTTTAGTGTAATTTTAACAGAGGTAGTGCGATCCATACAAATTCTGTACGTTGAAAATATATATAAAAAACGTTTTTACTTAATATCAAACTAAAATGTTACGTTTATTTTACCTATAAGTTTATCTGAAAGCCATATTATTATTTCATAGCTTGACAGAACGTAAAAAAGGCTACTTTTAAATATCGGGTATAACCTTTCCGACACTCGCGTAACCCGGCAAATAGAAACCAGAAATGCAACATTTTATTTATTGTGTGAATGCCAACAAGGCATTCACACTATAGAGATTGTGTTTATATTTGTGTGAATGCCAACAAGGCATTCACACTATAGAGATTGTGTTTATATTTGTGTGAATGCCAACAAGGCATTCACACTATAGAGATTGTGTTTATATTTGTGTGAATGCCAACAAGGCATTCACACTATAGAGATTGTGTTTATATTTGTGTGAATGCCAACAAGGCATTCACACTATAGAGATTGTGTTTATATTTATAGTTACTATCTTCATTCCGTACGTTTTTTGGCATGTAACTACTCGTACAGTTTTGGTGCGATTTCAACAATTCATATATCAAAATGTTCAGCTCATTTAGGACAATCCGGCTATGACTTTTGGTAATGCTGCAACTTTAGCTTTTTGAGATATTCAGCCTTTTCGGCCATCTTTTTCCCATTGAAAATGAATGGAGCTAAAATGAAATGGCCGTTTGGAGGCTTTATCATATCCTAAATCTTACCAAATTTGGCAGACTCATCACTCAGACATGGGGGAGTAAAAAAATATCAAAACCTCACGTTTTCATATATTATGAAGGGGCGTGGCCTGGCCTCAAAGTTAGGCATCTCGCCATGAAAAACGAAACACTTATAGCACCTACACGAAAACTGTCTAATACATCAAACCTTCAGTGATTGACCCACATCCCGTCCCCTGCAATACTGAATGGTCAAATCATGACATTATTTAAGCCCCGCCCCCTCACAACAGGAAGTGTACAGTTGTACATTGAACGTCCCGATCGGACACCTGTTACCTAATCAGCGTGACGGTCTGTCCAGTGACCGAAGACATGTTGCTGTAACAAGCTTTCCAACACTGACCGTTTTGGGTGGAGCATGTGGGCGTGGCAATGTGGCGAATCAGACGTAACGCCATCGCAAACGAAACACTAATAGCACCAACACGAAAACCGTCTAATACATCAAACCTTCAGTGATTGACCCACATCCGGTCCCCTGCAATACTGAATGGTCAAATCATGACATTAATTAAGCCACGCCCCCTCACAACAGGAAGTGTACAGTTGTACATTGAACGTCCCGATCGGACACCTGTTACCTAATCAGCGTGATGGTCTGTCCAGTGACCAAAGACATGTTGCTGTAACAAGCTTTCCACGACTGGTTGTTTTGGGTGGAGCATGTGGGCGTGGCGATGTGGCGAATCAGACGTAACGCCGTCACAATACGTTTGGCCTTTTGGGGCTTTATCATATCCCAAAACTCACCAAATTTGGCAGACTCGTCAGGACTGGTGAAAAATTACATATTTTGGGGGCGTGGCCAAAATTTCAAAAGAAACGGCTCAAGAGCGCCACCTAGAAAATTTCAAACTACCCTCCGCATTGGCCTTAGTTTCACGTAGGATCATGAAATTTGGTACGCTTGTCCAATTCACCAAGACGCACAGAAAACCCTCTGGCGTCAACGTTGTACGATAAATGGGAAGGCGGCCATTTTGGAATGTGGACCAAATTGAGTGCACGCATTGGGTGCCGAACGGGTACGGGAAAGGCACGAGAGTGTTTCGGGGTGGACCAGCTCGACTTCCCGCGGTCGCCGCGAGAAGGGCGGAGCGGCGCTAAGGCATTCACACGTGCATTTTCGTAGGAAATGCGGTTTTTCTAGTTATAGTTACTATCTTCATTCCGTACGTTTTTTGGCATGTAACTACTCGCACAGTTTTGGTGCCATTTCAACAATTCATATATCAAAATGTCCAGCTCGCTCAGGACAATCCGGCTATGACTTTTGGTAATGCTGCAACTTTAGCTTTTTGAATTATTTAGCCTTTTCGGCCATTTTTTTCCCATTGAAAATGAATGGAGCTAAAATGAAATGGCCGTTTGGGGGCTTTATCATATCCTAAATCTCACCAAATTTGGCAGACTCATCACTCAGACATGGGGGAGTAAAAAATGAACAAAATCTCACGTTTTCATATATGCTGAAGGGGCGTGGCCTGGCCTCAAAGTTAGGTATCTCGCCATGGAAAACGAAACACTAATAGCACCTACACGAAAACGGTCTAATACATCAAATCTTCAGTGATTGACCCACAACCGGTCCCCTACAATACTGAATGGTCAAATCATGACATTAATTAAGCCACGCCCCCTCACAACAGGAAGTGTACAGTTATACATTGAACGTCCCGATCGGACACCTGTTACCTAATCAGCGGGACGGTCTGTCCAGTGACCGAAGACATGTTGCTGTAACAAGCTTTCCAACACTGACCGTTTTGGGTGGAGCATGTGGGCGTGGCAATGTGGCGAATCAGCCGTCACGCCGTCACAAACGAAACACTAATAGCACCTACACGAAAACAGTCTAATACATCAAACCTTCAGTGATTGACCCACATCTGGTCCCCTGCAATACTGAATGGTCAAATCATGACATTAATTAAGCCACGCCCCCTCACAACAGGAAGTATTTTTTCCCATTGAAAATGAATGGAGCTAAAATGAAAGTGCCTGTTGGGGGCTTTATCATATCCTAAATCTCACCAAATTTGGCAGACTCATCACTTAGACATGGGGGAGTAAAAAATGATCAAAACCTCGCGTTTTCATATATGCTGAAGGGGCGTGGCCTGGCCTCAAAGTTAGGCATCTCGCCATGAAAAACGAAACACTAATAGCACCTACACGAAAACCATCTAATACATCAAACCTTCAGTGATTGACCCACAACCACTGCCCTGCAATACTGAATGGTCAAATCATGACATTAATTAAGCCACGCCCCCTCACAACAGGAAGTGTACAGTTATACATTGAACGTCCCGATCGGACACCTGTTACCTAATCAGCGGGACGGTCTGTCCAGTGACCGAAGACATGTTGCTGTAACAAGCTTTCCAACACTGACCGTTTTGGGTGGAGCATGTGGGCGTGGCGATGTGGCGAATCAGCCGTCACGCCGTCACAAACGAAACACTAATAGCACCTACACGAAAACAGTCTAATACATCAAACCTTCAGTGATTGACCCACATCCGGTCCCCTGCAATACTGAATGGTCAAATCATGACAATAATTAAGCCACGCCCCCTCACAACAGGAAGTGTACAGTTTTACATTGAATGTCCCGATCAGACACCTGTTACCTAATCAGCGTGACGGTCCGTCCAATGACCGAAGACATGTTGCTGTAACAAGCTTTCCAACACTGACCGTTTTGGGTGGAGCATGTGGGCGTGGCGATGTGGCGAATCAGACGTAACGCCGTCACAATACGTTTGGCATTTTGGGGGCTTTATCATATCCCAAAACTCACCAAATTTGGCAGACTCGTCAGGACTGGTGACAAATTACATATTTTGGGGGCGTGGCCAAAATTGCAACAGAAACGGCTCAAGAGCGCCACCTAGAAAATTTCAAACTACCCTCCGCATTGGCCTTAGTTTCACGTAGGATCATGAAATTTGGTACACTTGTCCAATTCACCAAGACGCACAGAAAACCCTCTGGCGTCAACGTTGTACGATAAATGGGAAGGCGGCCATTTTGGAATGTGGACCAAATCGAGTGCACGCACTAGGTGCCGAACTGGTACGGGAAAGGCACGAGAGCGTTTCGGGGTGGACCAGCTCGACTTCCCGCGGTCGCCGCGAGAAGGGCGGAGCGGCGCTAAGGCATTCACACGTGCATTTTCGCAGGAAATGCGGTTTTTCTAGTTGTGTGAATGCCAACAAGGCATTCACACTATAGAGATTGTGTTTATATTTAATAATATTATTATTATAGTTACTATCTTCCGTCCGTACGTTTTTTGGCACGCTACTCCTCCTAGAGTATTTGTGCCATTTCAACGATTCATATATCAAAATGTTCAGCTCGTTCAGGACAATCCAGCTATGACTTTTGGTAATGCTGCAAGTTGCGCTTTTTGAAATATTAAGCCTTTTCGGCCATTTTTTTCCCATTGAAAATGAATGGAGCTAAAATGAAATGGTCTTTTGGGGGCTTTATCATACCCTAAAACTCACCAAATTTGGCAGACTCATCACTCAGACATGCAGGAGTAACAAATGATCAACACCTCGCGTTTTCATATATGCTGAAGGGGCGTGGCCTGGCCTCAAAGTTAGGCATCTCGCCATGAAAAACGAAACACTAATAGCACCTACACGAAAACCGTCTAATACATCAAACCTTCAGTGATTGACCCACAACCACTCCCCTGCAATACTGAATGGTCAAATCATGACATTAATTAAGCCACGCCCCCTCACAACAGGAAGTGTACAGTTATACATTGAACGTCCCGATCGGACACCTGTTACCTAATCAGCGGGACGGTCTGTCCAGTGACCGAAGACATGTTGCTGTAACAAGCTTTCCAACACTGACCGTTTTGGGTGGAGCATGTGGGCGTGGCGATGTGGCGAATCAGCCGTCACGCCGTCACAAACGAAACACTAATAGCACCTACACGAAAACAGTCTAATACATCAAACCTTCAGTGATTGACCCACATCCGGTCCCCTGCAATACTGAATGGTCAAATCATGACAATAATTAAGCCACGCCCCCTCACAACAGGAAGTGTACAGTTGTACATTGAACATCCCGATCGGACACCTGTTACCTAATCAGCGTGACGGTCTGTCCAGTGACCGAAGACATGTTGCTGTAACAAGCTTTCCACGACTGGTTGTTTTGGGTGGAGCATGTGGGCGTGGCGATGTGGCGAATCAGACGTAACGCCGTCACAATACGTTTGGCCTTTTGGGAGCTTTATCATATCCCAAAACTCACCAAATTTGGCAGACTCGTCAGGACTGGTGAACGATTACATATTTTGGGGGCGTGGCCAAAATTGCAACAGAAAGGGCTCAAGAGCGCCACCTAGAATTTCAAACTACCCTCCGCATTGGCCTTAGTTTCACGTAGGATCATGAAATTTGGTACGCTTGTCCAATTCACCAAGACGCACAGAAAACCCTCTGGCATCAACGTTGTACGATAAATGGGAAGGCGGCCATTTTGGAATGTGGACCAAATTGGGTGCGTGCATTGGGTGCCGAAAGGGTACGGGAAAGGCACGAGAGTGTTTCAGGGTGGACCAGCTCGACTTCCCGCGATCGCCGCGAGAAGGGCGGAGCGGCGCTAAGGCATTCACACGTGCATTTTCGCAGGAAATGCGGTTTTTCTAGTTGTGTGAATGCCAACAAGGCATTCACACTATAGAGATTGTGTTTATATTTATAGTTACTATCTTCATTCCGTACGTTTTTTGGCATGTAACTACTCGTACAGTTTTGGTGCGATTTCAACAATTCATATATCAAAATGTTCAGCTCATTTAGGACAATCCGGCTATGACTTTTGGTAATGCTGCAACTTTAGCTTTTTGAGATATTCAGCCTTTTCGGCCATCTTTTTCCCATTGAAAATGAATGGAGCTAAAATGAAATGGCCGTTTGGAGGCTTTATCATATCCTAAATCTTACCAAATTTGGCAGACTCATCACTCAGACATGGGGGAGTAAAAAAATATCAAAACCTCACGTTTTCATATATTATGAAGGGGCGTGGCCTGGCCTCAAAGTTAGGCATCTCGCCATGAAAAACGAAACACTTATAGCACCTACACGAAAACCGTCTAATACATCAAACCTTCAGTGATTGACCCACATCCCGTCCCCTGCAATACTGAATGGTCAAATCATGACATTATTTAAGCCCCGCCCCCTCACAACAGGAAGTGTACAGTTGTACATTGAACGTCCCGATCGGACACCTGTTACCTAATCAGCGTGACGGTCTGTCCAGTGACCGAAGACATGTTGCTGTAACAAGCTTTCCAACACTGACCGTTTTGGGTGGAGCATGTGGGCGTGGCAATGTGGCGAATCAGACGTAACGCCATCGCAAACGAAACACTAATAGCACCAACACGAAAACCGTCTAATACATCAAACCTTCAGTGATTGACCCACATCCGGTCCCCTGCAATACTGAATGGTCAAATCATGACATTAATTAAGCCACGCCCCCTCACAACAGGAAGTGTACAGTTGTACATTGAACGTCCCGATCGGACACCTGTTACCTAATCAGCGTGATGGTCTGTCCAGTGACCGAAGACATGTTGCTGTAACAAGCTTTCCACGACTGGTTGTTTTGGGTGGAGCATGTGGGCGTGGCGATGTGGCGAATCAGACGTAACGCCGTCACAATACGTTTGGCCTTTTGGGGGCTTTATCATATCCCAAAACTCACCAAATTTGGCAGACTCGTCAGGACTGGTGAAAAATTACATATTTTGGGGGCGTGGCCAAAATTTCAAAAGAAACGGCTCAAGAGCGCCACCTAGAAAATTTCAAACTACCCTCCGCATTGGCCTTAGTTTCACGTAGGATCATGAAATTTGGTACGCTTGTCCAATTCACCAAGACGCACAGAAAACCCTCTGGCGTCAACGTTGTACGATAAATGGGAAGGCGGCCATTTTGGAATGTGGACCAAATTGAGTGCACGCACTGGGTGCCGAACGGGTACGGGAAAGGCACGAGAGCGTTTCGGGGTGGACCAGCTCGACTTCCCGCGGTCGCCGCGAGAAGGGCGGAGCGGCGCTAAGGCATTCACACGTGCATTTTCGCAGGAAATGCGGTTTTTCTAGTTGTGTGAATGCCAACAAGGCATTCACACTATAGAGATTGTGTTTATATTTATTATTATTATTCTTATATGTTACTATCTTCCGTCCGTACGTTTTTTGGCGTCCTACTCCTCCTACAGTTTTCGTGCCATTTCAACATATCATATATCAAAATGTTCAGCTCGTTCAGGACAATCCAGCTATGAGTTTTGGTAATGGTGCAACTTTAGCTTTTTGAGATATTTAGCCTTTTCGGCCATTTTTTTCCCATTGAAAATGAATGGAGCTAAAATGAAATGGCCTTTTGGGGGCTTTATCGTATCCTAAAACTCACCAAATTTGGCAGACTCATCATTCAGACATGGGGGAGTAAAGATTTATCAAAACCTCGCATTTTCATATATGCTGAAGGGGCGTGGCCTGGCCTCAAAGTTAGGTATCTCGCCATGAAAAACGAAACACTAATAGCACCTACAAGAAAACTGTCTAATACATCAAACCTTCAGTGATTGACCCACAACCGGTCCCCTACAATACTGAATGGTCAAATCATGACATTAATTAAGCCACGCCCCCTCACAACAGGAAGTGTACAGTTATACATTGAAGGTCCCGATCGGACACCTGTTACCTAATCAGCGGGACGGTCTGTCCAGTGACCGAAGACATGTTGCTGTAACAAGCTTTCCAACACTGACCGTTTTGGGTGGAGCATGTGGGCGTGGCGACGTGGCGAATCAGACGTAACGCCGTCACAAACGAAACACTAATAGCACCTACACGAAAACTGTCTAATACATCAAACCTTCAGTGATTGACCCACATCCGGTCCCCTGCAATACTGAATGGTCAAATCATGACATTAATTAAGCCACGCCCCCTCACAACAGGAAGTGTACAGTTGTACATTGAAGGTCCCGATCGGACACCTGTTACCTAATCAGCATGACGGTCTTTCCAGTGACCAAAGACATGTTGATGTAACAAGCTTTCCAACACTGACCGTTTTGGGTGGAGCATGTGGGCGTGGCGATGTGGCGAATCAGACGTAACGCCGTCACAATACGTTTGGCCTTTTGGGAGCTTTATCATATCCCAAAACTCACCAAATTTGGCAGACTCGTCAGGACTGGTGAAAAATTACATATTTTGGGGGCGTGGCCAAAATTGCAACAGAAACGGCTCAAGAGCGCCACCTAGAATATTTCAAACTACCCTCCGCATTGGCCTTAGTTTCACGTAGGATCATGAAATTTGGTACACTTGTCCAATTCACAAAGACGTACAGAAAACCCTCTGGCATCAACATTGTACGATAAATGGGAAGGCGGCCATTTTGGAATGTGGACCAAATTGGGTGCATACATTGGGTGCCGAACGGGTACGGGAAAGGCACGAGAGTGTTTCAGGGTGGACTAGCTCGACTTCCCGCGGTCGCCACGAGAAGGGCGGAGCGGCGCTAAGGCATTCACACGTGCATTTTCGTAGGAAATGCAAATTTTCTAGTTATAGTTACTATCTTCATTCCGTACGTTTTTTGGCATGTAACTACTCGCACAGTTTTGGTGCCATTTCAACAATTCATATATCAAAATGTCCAGCTCGCTCAGGACAATCCGGCTATGACTTTTGG